>JAUTWP010151707.1:0-11192 GCA_033042655.1 Cyathermia naticoides
TGGCATCGACTCACTGCTGCCCTTTGTCACAACTGAGTGACCAGAAGTAACACAGACTACTTTATCTGATGGAAAATTAGTGGCTTCTATATCTTCAGTGAGATGAGCAAACAATTCTTTATTGGTTGATCCTACAACCAACCGCTCCATACAGAGAATGAGGAAATCAGTGTCTTCACCTATGAGAGTTGTTGACTGAAACTGTAATGGTTGTTTGTACAATATCAGTCAGCTTCTCCGTCCATTCTCTCTTAATCTTTGGACGAGGACAGTGTCAATTTGATGCATGCAACAACCCTCATAAACACTCGTAGGTGGATCAGGATATTGACAATGGCCATGATGACCTGTAATCTATGGCAGGTGGCAAAATGATGCTCTCAGCCAATACTGATGCATTTTAGAAACAAGCTATGGTGAACTAAATGTGAATTGACAAACACCACGTAGTTCATCAGGAACATACAGATCCTGATCCAATTAAGAAATGTAACCAGTTTGAATGCAGTCCCTTTAATGGGTTATTCACAATGATCACCATTTTACTTGCTGGCTCTTTTCTAGTATTGAGTCAAACCGTTTCATAAACTATAGGTTTTATTTGTGCCACATAGTGTCACTGGATTGATGTTGGACGCAAACAATGAATGAGTCCCGACGCTTCATGGCATTTCAAACTTTCATTTTATAATTGTGTACTTTGAAAAAAACCAACATAACCCATCAAATAAGCCCTAAGACCGTGGTAAGGTAAAGATAAAAACTATTCAGATAGTTAAAATGTTTATTGTGAAATGCTGAAAGTTTAATACAAATGAGCATGATATTGATAAAATGTGAAATGTTAAAATAGTAACAATAATGATCAAATGACATTCAGTATACCTCAACATTTAACTATATCGTGGCATACTACAAGATGACATAAAATTATACAAATGAATGATTTATTAACAAATGGAATATATAAGCAACACAAAAGGTAATCATTTGTTTACAAACAACTAATGAACAAGAAAATTTGCTGGCTTAAAAGTCCTACGCCAAAATATAGCATGTCAAGGAACAAAACCCTAACATATATTTTGGCGCAGGTTATCCCAAACAATTCCATGTGACAATAAATTAAATAACTGGAAACTAATCTGTTAACATCAAAAGTTGAGTGAATTAATTATAGAACGTCTAACAAATCAAGGGGCATAACTCCAACAATAATTAGAAAATATATATATAATTATATAACTTGATAACTTGCAGTTAACATCTGAACTATTCTTTCAAAGAAGTAAAAAAATGTATTTATTAACCAAAGACTTTACTTGGGACTTAAAATGAGTTGGAAAAGTTAAAACACCTGGTACTGTACCGTACTAATATTTTTTTAATCTTGAAAGATGGAAATAACTTATATTAATACATGTATCATGAGTTCTGCATTTGCACAAAAATAAAATAATAGGGATATAGGGTAGAAGTGTTCTCCAAAAGTTCATTAACATTAAATCTTATTTCTGTTTTAAGTAGTCCCAAAAACCATTTGATCAGGACTTTACAATCAACATTATTATTGAAAAAGTGTCACCCAGTCACAAATATGGCCAGAGGAATTGGACGCAACATAAGCTTCACATTTCCTCCATCTTTTTAGAATTTAAAAAAGTAAAATCATCATAGCATATAAATATCTTGGATATATCATGGACAAATTTTGTTTTTTAATTAAAACTAGCACTTGGGATCTCATAAGGAACATCTGAACCACATTTTACCATAACATTTACCACATCTTAAATAGAAATTGGAAATGTCAATTTGTCAGACACCAATTTCCACAACCGGGCTAACAGGAATTCCCTGGTTTCCACTGCTGTGACCGTACCTCTCTGCTCCCTCCCCCCACATTTATTTTCCTGTCCCGGATACAGACATTCCAACATCATTATAAAAATTCTAGGCAGGTGAAAGGCAACATTGCTAATGTATGATGAAAATTAGTCTGGTATCAAATCTATAAAATATATATACACCAATTCTTCAGACATAAAATTTAAAGAGTACCTATTTTCAAACATGATACATATAATTCATATGCTTAAAAAATATATTTTATTTATTTATTAGTGGTACACCCAATTCAAATATTGTGTTGTGCAAAATGGAGAGTTATCCATAGCTGCCATTCTTTTACATGTCATACTTTGAGTTTTATTTTCAAATGTGATCAAAATACTGCCAGAGTGACTACCATGATAACTATATAGGAATCCATTCATAAAATTCATATGTATGGCCCTTTTGTTGGTAAAAATTTAGCTAGACACAATGATTGATGCAGTTCAAACACAATTATTTTTTAAAATGTTTTAGATGACAACTGAAACTTAAAGGTTCTGATACATCATGGTACCTTTAAAGTACACAGAGTACTTTCCTGTAAACAGGAGACTATTATGTCAGTAAGTACACTGGCTTGCAAATTTCAACTGAAGTAAAGTTTGTTTTATTTAATGATACCACTAGAGCACATTGATTTTTATCTTATCAGTGGCTATTGTAAAAGTAAAGTTTGTTTATTTAACGACACCATTAGACCACATTGATTTTTTTATCTTATCAGCAGCTATTGTAAAAGTAGTTTGTTTTATTTAAAGACACCATTAGAGCACTTTGATTTTTATCTTATCATCGGCTATTGGACATCATTTGTATGGTCATTTTGACACATTTCGTTTCAGGAAACCCTCTACTGCCACATAGACCACTATTTTTAATAAACAGCAAGGTTTTTTATAAGCACTTTTCCACAGATAGGACAGCACATACCACAGCCTTTTATGAACCAGTTGTCGACTACTGGTTGGAACAGAAAATAGCCCAAACTGCAAATGGGTCAACTGAGAAGGATCAATCAAATTTCAACTAAGTCACATAACTTATAACATCATACTGTGATGATTAGTATTTTATGTTTTTAATTATGACACAAACAGCAACTTGTATCCTACGGATATGATGCAGATGTCAAATATAGAGGTAGTGGAAGGACCATGTATAAAGTATTGTACAAATCTTCACAAGTGATCAAATCTGGATTTCTGGAAGACTTTCATTCATAGCAAACTGAATGCATCATTCCTTAATAGAATATAGGTACTCTGGTAAATTTCTTCAAGTACCCGGCCTCATAATGAACCTTTCACTACAACTAACTAAATAATGTTAAAACAAAATATCTATTAACAAAAGCCGAAATGTTTAAACACTACAGAATTGATATGCTGACTTTCCACTGAATTATTCTATCATAGAAGCTAATGAATCCATTAAAGATCCAATCTGCTTGATGTTGATGAAAAATATTAATGATAATATAATGTACACTGGCATAAGATTTTCTTAATGCATCTGCTTTGTGTTAGATGCTAAAGAAGTACATGTTTTAATTTCCTACAATGTAGGCGATTTTAATACAATGAAAGATTGTTCAAATACAAAAAAATTAAATAAAAATCCCAATAATTTGCCCAAACTTTAAAAGAAAAAAAAATGAATATTAAAATGACAAATATTGCATTCAGATCATTCAGAAAAAGGAGTTTGGAGATAAATGACAGAAATTTTATATAAATATAAATTGAGCCTGTTATCAACTCAGTTTTATTTAACGACTCCACTGGAGCACATTGATATTTTTCTTATCCTATCAGCGGCTATTGGACGTCATTCATATGGTAATTTTGACACATTTCTTTTGGAGGAAACCCGCTGCCACCTCATAGACTACTATTTTTGATAAGCAGCAAGGGATATTTTATGTGCACTTTCCCTCAGACAGGACAGCACATTCCACGGCCTTTGATGAACCAGTTACCAACTCTGTATTATATAAGTTTAATTTCTAATGACATTGTATTTTGCATATTATTATTTGTTATACAATTTAATCATTTGTTCTTGAAATGTTGCTAGTGCTGGACATTTTACAGAATAAAAAAAATTGTAGATCATGGAACACTACAATACTGAGCTGATAACAGGCAGCAAACTCTTCCATCTCATATCAAATTCCCCAAATTTGTTATAAAATGTTCACAATTTTATCCATTTATCAATTATTTCCCCTTGTCTCATATCAAATTTCCTAAATTTGCTATAAAAGGTTCACAATTTTATCCATTTATCAATTATTTCCCCTTGTCTCATATCAAATTCTCAAAATTTGCTATAAAATGTTCACAATTTTATCCATTTATCAATTATTTCCCCTTGTCTCATATCAAATTCCCCAAATTTGCTATAAAATTTTCACAATTTTATCCATTTATCAATTATTTTCCCGTCTCATATCAAATTTCCTAAATTTGCTATAAAATGTTCACAATTTCATCCATTTATCAATTATTTTCCCCCAGTCTCATATCAAATTAACACAATTTGCTATAAAATGTTCACAATTTAATCCATTTATCAATTATTTCCCCCAATTTTATAATCAAGGAACCCAAATTGTCTGAGCTAGTTTGTCCCAATACACTTTCAGATATGAGACAACACTTAAAATATGACAACGCATGTTATAATGAAATGCATTGCAGTTTAAAAAAACACTGAGTCTACACAAAATTCACCAGTCTTGGACTTATGCTGCTTTGTAAGGATTCCTGTTGTTCTCCAACAGTGACACTTTATATAATTTACATCCAAGTTAAATGCAAATACCGGTTGAACATTAATAGCACTGAATCACAAGCAAAACAATACTGAATAATCCATAAAATGCATGTTTTAACATAATCATTTGTAACAGTATTAACAGTAAATTTACATGACATTTTATACAATAAAAACTGAACAGAACATGTCTCAACCGAACAATGTTGGACATGCAACAAGGAAAAAACTTTCGACTTTGAAAGTCTTCTCATAATAATCGCCCTTTTAAAAAAATATTAGTATCTTTTAATATAATTTATCTCTCTGTCATAAAATATCACCAAACTTTACCCTGTTGGTAGCCAAATTCTACTAGTTTACTTAAATTGGCTACAAAATTTAGTGTTGCATTCAACTTTTGCTTAAATTAGCACTAAAACATCTCTCAAAATTGGGTAACATAAATTAATTCTTATTCATAAATTTTTCACTTTTTACTACACTATAAAATTCATATTTAATTCTGATATCGCAAACACTTCTTAATTTCACTGTGTTAAAATATCACGTGTTTGCTGTGCACTAGTTAATTTTTAATATTTCACTCTATTTATCTTTATCGGAGTCAATCTCTTCGACTTCTCCTTCCATAATGCCATCAATGTTGTTCTGCGTTGGCTCGCTAGTCCAGGTTACATTATACGTCACTTTTTCATCTCCAGTACCAACCACTGTGACGGACTCTCCCTTTCCTTGCAACTCAGCACGTGCTTGAGCAATTGCATGCTGTATAGCCATTTCCTTCTGGGACCGTTCATCAATGATAGCTCGCTGCAGGATCATCTGGGCATCCAGTCTTGCTGCTTGCAACGCCTGCAAGGTAGGATTGAATGTCGGTTTTCACAAAATAGCTTGCTATGTCCTGCGTAGTAAAATGTATTGTACAGGGTGTAAATTTTATTCAGATCTCCCCACACAGTTTGTGATTCCACCACAATTTGTTTTAACAATACCGGCGTGTTGCAGACGCAGGAATCTTTACAAAGCAGCTAGATGAATTCCTGGTATGATTTTATTCTGGAATTCACCATTTCAAAGTGGGACTCATCAAATTGCTGTGTGGGACTCATCTCATAAAGTAAAACTTTCTAACAGGAACCCTGGTCAGATGTAGAATTTATTTTAATTTACCCTAAGACTGTTGTGAGCAAGTAACTTTCTTAAATATTTATTTAACAAAGTTTAATTCAATATTTGAACAATTTAAGATATTACACATACCTTTCTATAAGAAATTTAAATCGCATTATGTTCAATGAATCTTCAAATTATAAACACAAAAATAACAAGAAAATAATTTCTTTCAGATAACTTGAGAAAACCAAAAATTATTTAATACAAACATCCCTCACCTTTTTAAAGATTTTATTCTATCCAATATTCCTTAAAATTTTATTAGCCAAATACTAAATTTTGTAGCCAATCTGTTTTTGTTTAGTCAGTGACTGGCTAATTTGGCTAAGGGCAGGGTAAGTACTTAACAGACACCTAACAAAATCATGCTATTGTACATAATACATTACTTCTTGTTTTTCCTTCTCCATTTGATTCTTGAGTTGCTGCAAAGCCTGCTCTTTGGACAGTAGAGACTGGTGTTTTAAATGATCAATCATCGCCTTCAGTCCTTGAGCCTGCTGGATGACACTGTTACAAATCTGAAAAAGTAAAGTTTGTTTTGTTTAACAATGACACTAGAGCACATTGATTTTTATCTTATCAGTGGCTATTGGACATCATTCATATGGTCATTTTGATACATTTCTTTTAGAGGAAACCTGTTGGTGCCACATAGGCTACTCTTTTTTATTAGTAGCAAAGGATCTTTTATATGCACTTTTCCATAGACAGACCAACACATACCACTGAGGATCGATCCGACGACTGACCACTTCAAAAGTGGGCATGCTACCCACTGAGCTACATCCCGCTCACCACAACCAAAATGTCAGCATTGATATCAAATGGGTGTTTCCTCTAGCCAACTCAAAAATCAGTTTCTAAAGTTAAAAATGTACCTAAAGAAAGGGAAACAATGATAAAAATGCCATCACAAATTAGTTTTACAACAGCTTTTTACGGTAGCACTGTTAAGATTGTCGTCACAAATTTCAATGGGTGAAGAATAGGTTTTTTTATGTTGCAGACATGCATGTTCCAGAAATATGATAGCACATTCACAAAAAGTATTCAACTCTGTTAATTTGAGATCATCATTTACAGTGAAACTCCTCTAAACCGGACAAACAATTTAGTAATAATGTGCCCATTCACTGATTCAGTGTAAATCTAACCCCTTAAAACACGACCTCTAAGGGCTTCCACAAAAATATTTTTAGGGGGACTTATTCCCTTTGGAAAATTTTTAGGGAGAATTCTTTTTATGCAGGGGATTGTCAAGAAAATGTGGGATTCCCGCTATCGTGCAGCTTAGCGGAAGCCCTGATCTCTGAAAACTGGACATTTTACTTGGTTCCATGGGTGTCCAGTTTAGACATTCCACTGTATTTACATTCTTGTTAGTGACATTCTGGATAAAATTATAAATCTTGGTCTTTAAAATAATTATTTACAAACTAACCTCCTCCAGCTGCCACCATTGCTTCTGTTCATTGACATCCATCGTGACAATCGCCGTTCCAGGTTTTGATCCTGGACCCAGAGAGATGGGCGTCATTACTACAGCATCTGTTAAAGACAAACATTCACATGCTGGCTTTTCAAACAAATGGAAATCGTGTGTCATTTAGTAAAGTTTGTTTTGTTTAACGACGCCACTGGAACACATTGATTTTTATTTTACCATCGGTTATTGGACGTCATTCATATAGTCATTCTGACACCTTTTTTTAGAAGGAAACCCACTGCCATCACATAGGCTACTCTTTTCGATAAGCAAGGGATATTTTATATGCACTTTTCCATAGACAGAACAGTACACAGCCTTTGATGAACCAGTTGTGGACCACTGGTTGGAACGGAAAATAGCCCAAACTGCGGCGAGGTCCACTGAGAAGGATCGATCCAATGACCGACCACTTCAAAGGCGGGCACACTATCGACTGAGTTAAATCCCGCTCCCTCGTGTGTCAAGCATAAGACTTAATCCAATAATCCAAAATTGGTTAATCAAAGGCTATGGTATGTGTTGTTCTGTCTGTGGAAAAGTGCATACAAAAGATCCCTTGCTGCTCGTCGGAAATAGTAGCCTATGTGGCAGCTGTCAGAATGACCATATGATTAAACAGCAATCAATGTGCTCCAGATAGTGATGTTGTTAAATAAAACAAACTTTATTAGTTTATGAAGTGTATAGCAATATTTTAAACTTACTTATCAATCACTATGAGCAGGGCTCCAACTTAACAATTTGTAACCCACAGCAATTTTTAAAATGTTTGGCCCTGGGTGAAAGGCTCACCGATGGCAATTTTGATTCAACATAAGGCAATTTGTTGAAAATTAACTTTTGAAACAAACATAACAGAAGTTATTTTGCTGGGCAACAAAACAAGAAAAGTGGGAACGACCAACAAAAGGAGGGTGGGACAAAACACTGCCAGTGGCCAAAAATACCCACCGGTGAATCAACTAGCCTACGGCAATTTATACAACACCGGTAGCAATGGTACTGGTGTCGCCATTAAGTTTGAGTGCTGATGGTTACCATACAGTTGGTTATATACAGCTCCAGTATGTTTTAATTCAAAATGAAAGATCCATCGTGATTTACTTACCTCCAGAAATAAGATTCCCATGACTGTCGGTTGTAACAATGTGCACTGTTTCACCACTTTCTGCATTTGTAACTGATATTGGTCTCGAGTTGTTAGCCATCGATACTACATTAGAAACAGTTAAGCCTGGAAAAAACAAACAGAAGGACTCCTAGACCCATCGTTAATTTAAACAGTCAAGCCTGGAAAAATGAATGTTTGGAATTAAAAAAGTAGTTCTCTATGACAATTTTGACCCAGATCATTGCCATCATTTGGACCAATGACGTTAGCGCTTACATTAATCCTTTGTCATGCAAAACTGTTGTGATGAATGCAAATGTTATTACACTGTGATCTCTATCACAGGTGGGTAATAAATATACAGAACCACATATGTATGTTTGAACATTTGTTCAACAAAAGATTCTTTTATTGCATGGCTTGGAATGGCCTTTATTACTATAATAAGATTGAATGTGTATGTAATAAGTTGATTTACTGGTCAGCAAACATAAGATCACTTACCTGCTTCTACTTTTGGGATTACAGTGGCTGTTTTGTTCACTTTCATCTTCTTTGAAGGAGTTGGAAGTGGTGAGGTGGGTCCCCCACTCTCACTGTCTTTCTTACGTCTTTTATACGGAACAAATAATCTCACAGGACCAGTCTGAAATCACATGACAATTAGTGGTAAAAATTAAGAAATACTTCTACTAGCCTGGTGGATTAGTAGCCTAGAAAAGTTACTAGTCCCCATGAAAAATCACTAGTCCTCCTACTCATTTATTATCTTTGATTGTGTATAATATAAATTCTTTTAATAAAATTAAGGAAAGTGAAATTTCAAATAATGTGCTTTGTCAATTGCATTTAATTAGTGACAGTAAAACGGGTGTGTGTGACACCTGCTCAGAATTACTGGACCAGGGAACTAGCGTCATTTAAACTGTACTCGTTCCCCAGTGATTTCAACTCGCTTGGGGCAAGCATTTAGTTTCTATCCGTGACAATGAGTGGAATCAGTCACATCAGTTATTGATTTGAGTCAGCTGTTATTACTTTTAATATATTAAATAATAGTTACTGTAAATATTAATTGAATATCATTCTACTATTTTCACCATTTATTATTTCTTGAAGTTATTTTATTTATTAACAACGAAATGTACCAGAAAGTTTAGGCTCAGCATCAAAAAGCTATTTGGAACCAAACAACAAAAATCAAACACCTTATATAAAGCCTTCATGGTCACATCATGTTGTTTAACATCTACATTCAGAGCCAGGCTGGAGCGGGATGTAGCTCAGTCGGTAGCGTGTCTGCCTTTGAAGCAGTCGGTCATGGGATCGATCCTTTTCATTGGACCCATCTGCAGTTTGGGCTATTTTCCATTCCAACCAGTGCTCCACAACTGGTTCAATAAAGTTTGTGGTATGTGCTGTCTGTCTATGGGAAATTGCATATGAAAGATTAAAAGATCCCTTGCTGCTTATCAAAAAGAGTAGTCTATGTGGTGGCAGCAGGTTTCCTCTAAAACATGTGTCAAAATGACCATATGTATTACGTCTAATAGCCGCTGATAAGATAAAAATCAATGTGCTCCAGTGGCGTTGTTAAACAAAACAAACTTTACTTTTCAGAGCCAGACTATTATAGCAAACATCTAACCCAGGTACTGGTTATAGTTCAAGCAATCCACTAGACCCAGGACAGAAAAAGGGGGAGGGAGCAGAGAGGTATTGTCACACAAGGGAGTTCCCGTTAGCCTGCTTGGGACTGGAGTGGTAACTAGTTGCAGCATTTGAAGTTGTTAATGGGTTTGTCATTACACAACTTTGGACTATATTTATTTTGCGTATGGTTAAAAGAGTCTGTAGGCACAATGTTTACGTCATTACGATGTCATCGAGTAATACTAAAGAATAAATGGTCATTGCTTTCAGTTTTCAAGTATTTTTCTTTTGTAATTAAGTGGGCAAGAAAAAGAATCAATCACCATTGTGAGGTATAGACAAGGAAATTCCAACCCGTGGGAGAAAATGCGTTTTGTTAGGGCCTCAGTAAACCTCGGCCATCACTAAAAAAAATTCTCCCTTGGGTTGGAATTTCCTTGTCTATACCTCACAACGGTGATATTCTTTTAAACTTACCACTGAGTCATCATCACAGCAAGCAGCGCAGGTACAGGACGTGGCGTGCGGATGTAAGATATTGTCTTCTATCAAACACTGCAGTGTGCGACCACCATAGCGAATACTTCTTTTCCAGTCTTTACTGCTTGCTCGGCCAGCTTGCGTCTCAAATTCATTAGGTGTAAACCACTGGCCTAATGGAGTTTTAATGCACTTTCCTCTTCCACCTGAACAAATAAAAATAGACATAATAAATTTGTTTTATTTAACACCACTAGAGCACATTGATTTTTATCTTATCAGCTATTAGACGTCATATATATGGTCATTTTGAAACATTTCTTCAGATGAAACCTGCTGCCGCTACATAAGCTACTCTTTCCGATAAGCGGCAGGGGGTCTTTTATATATGCACTTTCCCACAGACAGGACAGGTCTTACAGAAAATAGCCCAAACTGCAGATGGGTCCACTGAGAAGGATCGATCCAATGATCGACAGCTTAAGGGACCGTAACAAAAGCATATTGAAGCCAGAGAGACTAAGTCACTTAGTCTTGGGTCTGACCCCCCTTCCCCTCAAAAAGACTAAATGGGCAGTTAACCCTGGCTTCATCCAAATTGACGTT
>JAUTWP010151818.1:0-11188 GCA_033042655.1 Cyathermia naticoides
CGTTTGGGAAAAGAGCCTGAAAATGGAAAGATTTTACTTAAGGCGATAGTTGAGAAGTCATTTCTAAGTGCTTCTGATGAGGTAGCTGACAATGTAGTCAATACGGTGAAAGCATTAAATGAGAGTTACGCTGTTATAGAGCATGACCAACTCTACCGAATGCTTATAGCCAAGTCTAAACTGGCTGTACGTTTGGGTGGGTTGATTTTGAGTCACTGTACTGCAACAGATTTTTCTGTAGTTCAGTGGGCTAGGTTGGCTAAAAACCCTAACAAAAGTGTACGTCTTTGGGCTTATGATGCTTATATGAATAACGAAGCACTGGTAAAAGAGGCGATGCCAAAGTCACTGATGATATTTGACACCCATTGGGAAGATACCCGTGTGTTTGCTTCTGGCTACTTTGAGTCGTTTGAGATGAATACAGATGACATTGTAGTAGTGGCAGACAGCAACTATGAAGATGTTCAGCTCTTTGCGAAGAAGATGATAGAGAGAGGTGACTTTGACAAGGAAGTACTGTTAACAAAGCTTTCACAGCACCCTGCACAGAGCATTCAGAAGTTTGTGACCGACTTGATGCTCGGTGGTATGTCTGATGAACAGCTCTTAAAAATGGAGCGTTTCTTTAACACCCTTTTACACTCTGTGAACCAAAATAGAATTGCAAAGACCAGAACGATGATGCTTTTAAATGAGCGTTTAGAGTCAGAACAGATAGCCAAAATGTACGCAAGACTGGCTTCCCACCACTCTGCAACCATGGTATGGGCAGATAAAGAGGTTTATGTTGAGGCGATGAGTGTTATAGCTGAAAAATACCCCAACATTGAGTTACCGTTAAGCATAGAAAATGTAGAAGAAAGAGAGGTGGTGTAATGGAGTTTAACTATAAATTTAAAGGAAGCTCAGGAGTCAGTTCGAGTGATACTAAAACAGATATGAGCTTTGCTCCTGACTTGAACCGTGAACCTACTTTTTTTGTTTCAAAACTGCGAGACTCTATTAACTTTAGAGAAGCGATGTCGGCTCTACATGAAGTAGTGGTATCGGACATGAGTTTTAAACCTAAAGATAAAAGTGATTACAAAGCGTGGTTGCTAACTCAAGAGAAAGTTTGGTTGGCAGAGTTGGTGGCAGAGAGAGAAAAGAACCAAGGTCAATATGACAAAGTAAGAAAAGAGCTTGATGATATTCACTCAAAAGAGAACACACTTTTAAAACCCTATTATGCAGCCCAACAAAAATATTTTAACTATCTTTATAAAAATGATTATGACAAATGGTTTGTACTTGACCCTGTGATTACCGTACATCCTGATGAACTCTTTTTTGAGTGTTTCTCACAAGATGAGTCAAGCTATGGAAAACTGAGCTGTTCTTACGATACTTTTAAAGAGATAGAAGAGCATTCGTATGGAACAACCAACATCGACTACTCGGACAAACTCTATGATGAGTTTCAGAAGATTCGTGACTATAAAGAGACCAGTTTTGCCATAGACCCAAGTGGTTTTGAGGTAGAGACAGAACTAAGCGATGAGTTTAAAGAGGAAAAAATAGACCTACCAGACTCTTGGGTACGTGGATTTTTACAGATAAGTTCAGCGATGACAATGGATAAAACAAGTTTTACCCTGCATCCTATGGACATGTATAATATTCTACTGATGTTAAAACGAAACAGAGAGCGAAAGTCGCCTCGTTCGTTACGTTTTATACTTCAACCTGACAAACCCATAGAGGTTTTGTTTGAGCCTTGGGGTAAAAAACTGACCTTTAAACGCTCTATCTATGAAGGAAAAACTTCACATGAAATACGCATTTGGGGTAGAAGAAGACTCTTTATTTTAGAAAGATTACTGCCTATTGCAAAGAGTTTTAAAGTGAGTCTTTTAGGTTCAGGTATGCCAAGCTTCTGGGAAGCAGACTTGGGTTCTATGAACTTTACTTTAGGGCTTAGTGGTTGGTCGGCTAATGACTGGTCTGCTTCGGCAAACTTTGACCTTATGAGTCCTAGAGCAGAGGTAGACTCGGTGACTTCTCAAAAGGTATTTGATGCTTTAAGTAGCAATCATGTAGAGAGTTCTAAAACGCTTTCAGAGCGTTTGGGCTTAGATAAACCCATTATCGAGTCGGCACTAGGAATTTATGCTCAACAAGGTCGAGTGCTTTACGACATGAGTAAAGATGCTTATAGAGTTCGTGAACTTTCAGGTGAGCCACTACCGATGGATAAGCTACAGTTTACCAATGAACGAGAAGAGAAAGCTTCTAACTTCGTCTTGGCAAACTTGGTGACACTCGGAAAAACCTACCAACAAGAAGAGTCTGTTCAGATACAAGGTTCAGTCATGGACAATGCCAAAACCTACAGTACAATGCTGGTAATAGACAACGAAATGAAACTAAAAGATGCCACTTGTAACTGTTGGTACTTTAAACAAAACAAACTGCATAAAGGACCTTGTGAGCATATATTGGCTACTAGGGTTATGTGGAGTCGTGGGAAGTAAGTATTGCCATATGCTTTTAATCTCTTCTAGAGTACAATATATTAATAATAAGGAACAAAAATGAATAATAAAACACTGGAAGAGATTGAACTGTTCCGATTTTTTACAGCCCCACTCTCTTATGCTACAGAGCAACAAGCCCTCTTAGAGGAGCAATTTAGGTTGATGTCACAAGAAGAAGATATCAGCCCTAAAATGGCGATTGCCAAAGTACTTTCTGCTTATGAACATAAAATTATTTTTCAATTAAACTGTTTTTCTGGATGCTCTTATGAAGAGCGTCAACTCATGGACATAAATGAAGAGTTCAATGTTCTCTGTGCGACTTATGGACTAAAAGAAGAGTTTGTTTGGGAGGGAAATGCTGGTCGAAGTTCTGCTGTTAAAGCCTACAACGATTGGCTAAATAAACAAGGGTTTCAAGCCATTTACTGGATAGAAGAGCTATATGATTTCATGATATTTATAGCACCGAAAACAGAGATTCCTAACATTTTAGATTTTGCTACAAAAAACGAACATATTTTTCAACCTGTTTTAGCAAGTAATGATATACCCAGCTATTTCCATGAGGTAAAAGAGAAAGAAAATCTAAAAAATCTTTTAGAAAAAACAGCCAACAAAGCAAGAAAACTCAACAAACACCTCTTTCTTTATGCCAGTATGGAAGAGTGTCGTCCTTGTTGTATTTTAGACAATAGCCTACTTCACCCAAATCTAGCCGAAGCATTTCAAGATGCTTACATTTTAAAAATTGATATTTTAGAATGGATGTCAGAGACACGACTTAACTTTTTGGACATCATGTCTGTGCCACTTTTTACCTATATCACCCCCGAAGGTAAAGTAACAGACCATACTTTGCTGGGTGATGCATGGGGAGACCAAGACACACCTACAAACATGGCAAGGGTTTTAAAACCTTATTTTAAAGAGACCCGTCACTCAGCCAAAAAGTTCTCACAAAAAGAAGCAAATGAGGCTATCTCTTTTGCAATGGAACTTACAGAAGAGATAGAACATATTAAATGGATGATAGAAGAGAGTAACTATGACATAAGCCATAAAGAAGCTTCACTACTCTACAAAAGCAAGTTCTTAGAGAAGAACTTGGACTTTGCTGAGTATCTCTTAGCCAATGGGGCTTATATAGAAAGTAACCATTATAATGAAACGCCTCTTATTCATGCCATTGTAGATCAAAGATTTACTTATGCAAAGCTCTTACTTAGTCATGGAGCAGACATTAACGTAAGACTTCCCAATGGACAAACCATTCTCTTTTTACTCATAGATGAATTTTGGTATGACGATAATAGTTGGAACGAAGATAGTACATGGGACGATGACCTTTTACTAAACTACCTCATATTTTCAGTCAACCACGGAGCAGATGTTAACATGAAAGACCATAAGGGAAATGGTCTCTTAGAGTATGTTAAAAATTTTGAAGCAACTGAAGGTTATCAACATGAAGTTGTGGCTTATCTTCAGAGGAATATCGTCAAAGTATAGGGTTAGGAAAGAAGTCTATTATAAAATTTTAAAAAGATATTTAGAGTAGTTAATTTGGTATTCTTGTGATAAAAGTTGAAAAACTACTCTCTTCAACAGAGTTCGAATTGGAGCTGAAGATAATTTTGAGTATTTAAGATAGAAGTGTATAATGCCAAAAAAATTAAATAGGTAAATAGATGACAATATACGGCATAAAAACCTGCTCAACGGTAGGTAAAGCAAGAAAGTTTATGAAAGAGAACAACATAGAGTTTGATTTTGTAGACTACAAAGTAGAGTCAGTAGACGAAGAGAAAATTCGTGAATGGTTAAAGCAACTGGACATAAATGTACTTTTTAACAACAAAGGTAAAAAGTACTGTGACTTAGGACTTAAAGAGCTAAACCTAGATGACGATGGAAAAATAGAGTGGATGGCTAAAGAGAACTATCTGCTCAAAAGACCTGTTGTAGAGTATGGAGATGGAAAGGTTCATGTGACCTATAATGAAGATGAGTATAAAGAGATATTTCTTTAATGTCACTTTTTTTGCTTTTGCCTCTCCTCTATTTGCTATGTATGCCTATTATCTATGCTTATCCTTTTTATCTGTTAGAAAAAAAGTACCTAAAAAATGACTTTAGAGTTATGAACGATGTAGAAGCCATAGTTATTTTAGGTGCTGGGCTAAGATACAGCAGCAGCATGCAAAAACCAAATGTTACAATCAGCCTGCTAGAACGCCTACGCTTTGGGGCATACTTACAACGTAAAACTTCATTACCCATTTTAGTTACAGGTGGTAGTACACATGCCACAGCTACAGAAGCAGAGGTTATGAAGCAAGTTTTAGAAGATGAATTTCATGCCAAAGTAGATTTTTTTGAAGATAAAAGCAGAACAACCAAAGAGAATGCAGAGCTTTCTTTAAAAATTTTGAGAGAAGAGGGTATAAAAAGTATCTTTTTAGTAAGTAACTCATGGCACCTAAAACGAGCCGAATCACTCTTTAATAGCTATGCAGATGGCATAACAATCGTTCCTATCGCAGACTTCTATTTTAATGATGAAAAGTTCAAGTTGGTCTGGGAAGACTTTCTTCCAAGTGTTTCTACATTATATTATGCCAGACGAATTTGGTATGAGTATCTGGCAGGTTTTTTGTTGAAGATGAATGTGGTGAGGTAGGGAGTTTTCTTTGTTATTTTAGTAAAGTTGTACCAAATTTTTAGTTTTTTTAATTTTTTGGTACAACATAAATATTTTTAGATTTTAGAACTATTAAAGTTTTCCAAATTGATCAACTCTTTAAGTGCTGGTGTAGGTTTTTTAGTTGTGTTTAAAATCTCTTCAAAGTTATTCCACTCTTGAGCAGATAGCATTAAAACTCTCTCTTCTTTTTGAATCTCTTTATTTTTTCTCATTTTAAATCCTTGTGTGGATATATTAACACTTTTTAACTGATTTATAGCTATTCAAAATGATAAACATTTACCAATGTTTTTAAGTATTGATGTAATTTTGGAACTATTTAATTAATACATATTTTATTAATTAAAGAATATTGTAAAATAGACTTTACAAAATAAAAAAGGTTTTGTATAACAGACTTTACAATATTTTTTATATCTTTTAGCTATCATTCCCCAAAAATAAAAGGCAACCATTGCTCACCATCAACAAAGCCAAACACAAAAAAATTCTAAGTATTTCACTTCCTGCTGCTTTTAACTCCTTACTCGATATGCTTCAAGTGGTAACCGACCTCATAATGGTAGGAACCATCTCGGCTTTTGCTGTGGCTGCTGTTGGGGTTGGGTTGCAGTCTCTTATGCTTATATTTGCTGTTTTAACTCTTTTTCAAGTGGGAACCAATGCTTTGATTTCTCGTTTTAAGGGGGCTGGTAAAATGAACCAAGCCTCTTTGGCTCTTTCGACCATTTGGCAGTTTGCATTTGTTTTGTCTATGATAATCGTTCCTATTTGGTACTTTGGTTCTTCTTGGTTGTATGTTTGGTTTGGGGTTGTGCCTGAGGTTATGGAGCTGGGTTCTGCGTATGTGCAGGTTTTAACTTTTATGATGCCGTTTATATTTATGAAATTGGTCTTTATAACAGCTCTTAATGCAACTGGTGATACCAAGACACCTCTTTATGTGAAGTTGGTCTCTATCGTTTTAAATGTTGGGTTGAACTATCTGCTTATATTTGGAAATCATGGTTTTCCAGAGCTTGGAGTGGTTGGGGCTGCTGTGGCTACGGTTATAGTAAATATGTTGGAGCTTTTGGTTTATGTAGTGCTTTATGTACGTAAAAAGACACCATTTAAACCTATGATGCGTTTCTCTAAAAACTTGTTTCGACGAATGTTAAAAGTAGGGTTACCTGCATCGTTTGAGAGAACGTTGACCATGGGTTCTTTTACATTTTTTACAGCGACCATTGCCCACTATGGTACGGAAGTTTTGGCTGGGTATCAGATAGGTCTGCGTGTAGAGGGGATAGCTTTTATGCCGGGGATTGGGTTTACTATTGCAGCCATGGCTCTGATGGGGCAGGGGCTTGGGGCTAAGAAGCCTGAACAGGCACGAGAAGATGTTCTGTTGGTGATGAAGTATGCCATAGGGCTTATGTTTTTTCTCTCATTTTTTATGATATTTACTCCTGAAATGATTGTGGCACTATTTACAACAGATGCTCAAACTATAGAAGAGGCAAGTTTGTACCTCAAAATAGTGGGGCTTTCACAGATACCGTTGGCAATAAGTTTTGTACTCGCTGGGGCTTTACGTGGAGCAGGAGACAGTAAGCGAACATTACGTATTAGTTTAACCTCTTTATGGTTGGTGAGAATTATTCCTGCGTTTGTGTTAACTTGGTACTTTGAAGATGTTATTTGGGTCTACATAGCGATGATTTCTGATACATTTGTAAAAGCATTTTTTATGTGGAGAGCGTTCAATAAAGGCGAATGGAAGAAGATAAAAGTTTAAATTATCAAATAAAGTTATAAAATAATATTGTTTATAACTTTAATTTAGATATTATATTAATAATTTAATTTAAAATTTATATATTCTAGGAAAATAAATATGCCTTATGATAAAAAAACTTTTATAGTTAACGCTGCATTGGGAACAATGAATGACATAAAATACGAAGACAGAGCAGTGTTAAGTGCCAGACTAAAAGGTGCTATTATCTCTCTTAATAAAATCAACAGTAACAGCATGGTCAACTCACTTTTGGCAAACTTTAGAAGTCAAATAGCTGCAGTAAATGAAGAGGAGTTTGAGTTTGCATTGAACTTTAATAAAGACCTTATTAACGGCTCTTTACGGATTAAAAACTAAGGTAAACGTACTGCCTTTTTTTAGTTCTGACTCTAGCTCTATGTTGATGTTGTTGCTACGACAGATACCCATGACAATATCTAGCCCAATACCAAAGCCTCCAGCCTCTTGTTGTTGGAGACGTTTGTAACGATTGAAAATCTTTTTTTGGTCTTTTTTTGCTATACCCATACCCTCATCTTTAATGGTAAATATGTTTGCTGTGAGTGTTACCTTTATAGTTTTGTCTCTGTATGAATATTTGATGGCATTTGCTATGAGGTTGTTAATAAGCTTTTTTATGCTGTTCTTATCTTTGTGTACTATATATTTATGAAGCTCTGCTTCTATAATAATATTTTTACTTCCAGCAATTTCTCTAAAATAATCTATGGATTTTTGAATCAGCTCTGCGAGGTTAAACTCTTCTATGTTTTCAACGTCAATGTCATGAAACGCCAAGTATGAAATGGAGTTGTATGTCTCTGAAATCATTTTAGAACTCATAAGCATATGCTCTACCATCTCTGGGTCGTAGGTTTTTTTTAGGTAGTTTGCAGACATCATAAGTGCTGTAACAGGGGTGTTTAGTTCATGTGCTGAGTCTTTCATAAAACGGTTGAGTATGGCAAAGTTCTCTTTGACAGGTTTGAGTAGAAGTCTACTTAAAAGGTACCCAATGAGTGCCACAAATATAGAAGCGATGAGCAACATTTTCCATATGAACGACTCTAACTCTACCATCTCTCCTGAGACTTTAGAATCTTCAATAATGACATACTTAATTCCATCAACAGGTTTAATAAATGAACTTATGAAAAAAGCAGAAGATTTTTGAGTGTAGTTTGTCTGGTCAAAGTCTATTTTTTGGGTTGTTAAGTTAGAGACAATAGAGTTGTAGTTTTTATCATAGAGTCCGATTCTTAGACGTTCAGCATCATCAAAAAGAGAGTTTATATTTTCATGGCTTAAAATTTCCATTTTAATCTGCATTGCCATATTTTCCATGCTTACACCACAGTATCGGTCAATGGTTGCAAGTTTCTCTTTATAATAAAGAAAACCAATGGAGCCCAACATAAGAATAGAAGAACTTATATATATAAGTAAAAAACTGATTAAGGCTCTTCGTTCATTATGATACAAGACGATACCCCGTTCCCCTTATGGTCTCTATGGCTGTTTTTCCAATTAATGCTCGGAGATTTCTAATGTAAACACGTAAGGTTGCATCACTGGGCATGTTTTCAAACGACCATAAGTTTTGGGTAAGTTCCTCTTTTGAGATGGTACGGTTACGGTTAATGGCAAGGTAGTTTAAAAATTCACTCTCTTTTTTAGCTAGGGAATAGGTCTTGCCATCTTTAATAATTTTATGATTGAGTGCATCAAAAAAAGTATTTTCTGAAATCTGAATCTCTTGGTTTTGTTCAATATTGAAGATACGTGAGATATTCTCTATACGCATATCCAGTTCATCAAGTTCAAAAGGTTTTTTAATGTAATCATTACAACCATTTGTAAAGGCTTTTTTTAAGTGATTTGTATCTTGATAAGCAGTTATCATAATAATAGGTGTGGTGTCATTGTAGGAACGTAACTCTTTAATAAGTTCTAATCCAGAAATTCCAGGAACATTTGAATCTAAAATTAGTAAATCAAATTTTTTATCTTCAATGGTCTCTAATGCAGAATCACCTGTATAGACAGGGGTGATATTGTAGCTTTGGCTGAGGTGTTTGGTTAAAATTCTTGAAAGGAGGGGGTCATCTTCGAGTAGTAAAATATTCATGAAATTTTTTAACTCCTCTTTTTTATTTAATATAATATTTTTAATTATATCGTAATATTAAAATTATATAGAAGCAGTGTTTAGCTCTTGTGTAGAGTAGTTATAAATATTACCTTTAATAATAATATTTATTTCATTACCAAATAGCTCGCTATTCCCCTAAATATGACAACTTTTTCACTATTTATTCGTTTTTGAAACAAGCAGTTGTAACACTTAGTTACAAAGCTTTTTTCTACACTTTAAACACACTCTATTCACAATTAATTTAATGAATTTTCGATACTATAAATGTACTATTCTTCCGTATGCCTCACAATTAGTGTGATATGGTAATATAGAATAACATCTTTTACAAAGGAGTTCTAATGACTCATGTGATTAATAATCACCCTTATTTAGGTATTTTCTTTTTATTCATCGTGACAGTGGTTGCTTTTAATGCAACACTTATAGCTGCACGATTTGTAAGTAGAAAAATGGCGAAACTCGACACGGAGAAGTTGAAGCTGACCATCTATGAGTGTGGACCAGAGGTTACTAAACAACCCAATACAATTTCGACTCAGTTTTATTTGATAGCTCTTCTATTTATTCTTTTTGATGTGGAGATTATTTTTATGTTTCCTTGGGCTATTGATTTTATTAAACTTGGTTGGTTCGGATTTGTAGAGATGATTTTGTTTATTGTACTTTTAACAATCGGATTTATATATGCATGGAAAAAAGGAGCACTTGAATGGCACAGCATCAAGTAAATTATGCCTCAACTGGAGGCTTACCTGTAGCATTGACTACAGTAGATCATTTGGTTAACTGGGGACGAAGTAACTCACTTTGGCCTTTAACTTACGGACTCGCATGTTGTGCGATTGAGATGATGGCATCGGGTGCATCACGTTATGACTTCGATAGAATGGGAACTATTTTTAGAGCCTCTCCAAGACAAGCAGATGTGATGATACTCGCGGGAACACTTTCTAAAAAACATGCAGAATTTGCAAGACGATTGTATGACCAAATGACAGAACCTAAATGGGTCATTTCTATGGGGAGTTGTGCAAATACTGGTGGTATGTTTAACACGTACGCAACAGTACAAGGTGTAGATAGAATTATCCCTGTTGATATCTACTTGCCAGGCTGTGCACCAAGACCTGAAACACTTCAATATGCAATGATGATGCTTCAAAAGAAGATAAGAAAAGAGTCTGCAGATATGAAAAAAAATACCAAACAAGATTTAACCACACAGACTGGTAAAAAAAGAGCGAGGTTAATATAATGCGTAAGTATGTACCAAAAGACAACGTTCAGAAAAAAGCTTACTATACAGATAGGTTTCATGTGGTTCCACGTGTACCTAGAGAAGAAGTGACAGATGCACATTTTGCTTCTGTGGTTTCAGCTTTAGGTTCTGATGCAAAAGAGTCGTATGTAGAAATCGGTCAACTGGTAGTGCATATAGATCCAACACGTAACTTTGATGTGATGAAAACACTCAAAGAAGAATGTGGTTACACACAGTGTTCTGAACAGTCAGCAGTAGATTACTTGGCTAAAGACAATGAATTTGAACTTTTTTGGCAGCTGCTTAATATCACTGAAGCAAAAAGAGTAAGAGTGGTATGTCGTCTAGAAAATGGATTGGCGATTGAAAGTATTCAACCACTTTACAGATCTGCTAACTTTGCAGAGCGTGAAATGTTTGACATGTTTGGTATCAAAGTAAATAACCATCCCTTCCTTAAGCGTATTCTTATGCCTGATGACTGGGAAGGACATCCTTTACTTAAAACATACCCATTACATGGAGATGAGTTTGCTTCATGGTATGAGGTAGATAAAATATTTGGTAAAGAGTATAGAGATATTATTGGGCCTGAAAATAGAGACCCTGCTAAAATTGATATTGAAGATACAAAACGTTTTTCACGTGTAGGATATGAAGTGCCATTTGGTGCAGAGTATAATGGTGAAGAAGAACAAGAGATAGAATATAGTGAAACGGCACTCGTAAACTATAACAAAAAAGCGTCTAAAACATTAGA
>JAUTWP010152040.1:0-11186 GCA_033042655.1 Cyathermia naticoides
ACAGGACAACACATACCACGGCCTTTGATGAACCAGTTGTTGAAAACTTGGTGGAATGGAAAATAGCCCAAACTGCAGTTGGGTCCACTGAGAAGGATCGATCCACTGACCAACCGCTTCAAAGGCGGGCACGCTACCGACTGAGCTACACCCCCTTTAGACTTCTGAGACACATTGCATTCTCAATCAAAGCAACTGGTTACACATGATTTATAAAAATAGTGCCCCTAGGATTTTGATTAAGGTATGGTCCTCTACATGTATGTAAAATCCTCAGTCGATAGCGTGCCCGCCTTTGAAGCTGTCGGTCGTCAGATCGATCCTTTTCAGTGGACCCATCTGCATTTTGGTTTATTTTCCGTTTCAACCAGTGCTCCACAACTGGTTCATCAAAGGCCGTGGTATGTGCTGTCCTGTCTGAGGAAAAGTACATAAAGATCCCTTGCTGCTTATCAAAAAGAGTAGGCTATTCGGCTGCAGCGGGTTTCCTCTAAAATATGTCACAAATGACCATATGTGACGTCCAATATCCGCTCAGAAGATAACACTCAATGTGATCTAGTTGCGTTGTTAAATAAAATAAAAAAGCAAATATATAAAATGAGGCTGCGTTGATACTATGTGCTATCTTGCAGTTACTAACTGACACTTACGTCTACCGCTGGCTGTCTTGATGTCAATGTACTGGGCCACGCCCAGGGAACTCTTGGTGCGGGAAGTGACGTGGAACCTGTACTGATGCGCCGTATCTAAACCGGTAATCCTGGCGCCCAATGTGGAGGGGTTGTTTATTCGAGGACTCAATGGAATAAACTTCCCAAATGTCCCATTGATAGCTGCACAAATAAATATAACCAAGTCTGTCACCATTTGCATATTACATGTTTAACAAATCGTTAAAACTAATTATCAAAGACAACTAACACAATTCAATATTATATTTTGTATTGGCATACTTTGGCCACGGCTTATAGTAAAATGAATACAACTCAAATAAGAGTTACCAATCCGAAAATTAGGCCATTGGGGAGCTCAGGTAAATAAAATATAAACTCCAAACCAACCCAAACAATTAATATGGACAAATACAAACAAAATTCAAGAGTTACCGGCCCGAATATAAAGTCATTGGGTAGCTCAACTATTTTTAAAAGATAGAATCCCAAATCTGATAATACAAGTTGCACAACACAAACAGAAAATACATGTTAAATATAAATTGTTTAAAACTAAGAACCATAAACATTGGATCCAGTTGTGTATGATTGCTAGTCACCTAACTGCAGAAATAAAATTACGTATGAGAATAACACAATACAATATAAAGCTCTTTGTTTCATTCACCAAGAAGGTTAAGATAATCATACTAATTAATGTAGAAACAACTTGTTGTCAACATCTCTTGATATAACTTTCAAATTGGCTGTACTATATGATTTAAAACTAATATTTCTGTTGTGTATATATATACTACCAGGTAAATCACTAAAAATCTTAAACCGTTACAAGCTTTTTTGGGATCCAGGGTAACCAAACTCATAATTGAAAACAATTAATTATACCACTAACACCCAGAGTACCATATTCGACCCCACAGGTAATATTCCCAAAAACGCGAGGTTTTTTGTTTTCTGGGTGCATAAGGATTACTTTACCAAGAGGACATGCTAGAAAGTGTCTTGGATTCTCTAGGGTTAATTATCGTACACTAAAGAAAACATATATTTATTGAAATTGTATATTATAGTTAAATTAACACTGACAAAAAGGGAACATTCCAATCAACAAACAATCGAATCAAATGTGTGTCTATCACTGGACAGTGATGACAGATTTTGTTTTATGTGACATATTTTTCCCGGTGCCATAACAGCACTGATAGTAAAAATTATAAATGTAATAATTTTTAAATAACATTTTAATCTTTATAATATTATTTTGAAAGCTTTTATCCTATTATTAAAGATATCGTGAGAAATATATACCGGGGCATTTCTGAGGTGGGTCCTAATCGAAAATGGAAGGTATGGGGATATACTAGTATTACTACACATATACAAAGTTTCATGCTTTCCCCACAAAATGAACAATTTTCCCACTTAGCCGCTGGACTATATTTAATCAACCACTGGACATCTTGTAAACACATGTCACTCCTAATGAGATAGCAATCAGATGATTGCCCGGAATCCATTGACCGATGACTCCATGACATGTATACGTCGACATGGCCCTGATATGTTCGAGTGCAGAAACTAGTGTGAGAGATGATGGTGAATTATTCATGCTGATGGGGAGTGTTACCTTCTTGGTATCCAATGTTATATCCTGTAAGCACGCCATTCGGTTCATCTGGTGGCAGCCATTTTAATAATACATACTTCATCCCTGTTGCCTCCACGTGCAGCTCTCTGACAGGCCCTGGCGCTGAAAGAAAAAGGTTTTGTTTTATTTAACGATGCCACTGGAGCACATTGGTTTTGATCTTATCATCGTCTATTTATATAGTCCTATATTCATAATTATGGTCATTCTAACACATCTCTAGAGGATGTCGCCACATATGATACTCTTTTCGATGAGAAGCAATATGTATTTTATTGACTTTCCCACACACAAGACAGCACATGCCACGGCATTTGATGAACCAGTTGTTGACCACTGGTTGGAACGGAAACTAGCCCAACCTGCAGCTGGGGCGCTGAAACATGTAAAATACAAACACTCAACATTCAGGTTACAAATATATTTCCTTGCTTCTGTCTAATAACTGTTCAAGCACGCTCTCACATAGAGCAGCATATGGCAAAACGCAGAGACAGCTCTCAATGGAACAAATCAACATTATTATATACTGAGGGGCAAAAGAAACTTTAAACTGAAATAAAGTTTTTCTAGTGAGATAGCAATGAGTTAAACTTTACACTGACTTTGAATGCCTGTACAGTCAATATTCGTTATGGTTTTCTTGTACAGGCATTCAAAGTCAGTGTAAAGTTTAACATTGCTATCTCACTAGAAAAACTTTATTTCAGTGCAAAGTTTCTTTTGCCCCTCAGTATATTATATGGTCATAATTATAATATATAATACGGTATACGTGCTTAGCGAACATAACATATAATAAATACATCAAGACAATTGTATGGCCATATCTATGTCAAACTGACTTTAAATATGGTTGACGTCCAATAGTCAATGTGCTCTACTGGCGTCGTTACATAAAACAAACTACTTTTTTGTCATGGCCTTACTCCATTTATTTACTTTGATAATTGAGTTTGAATTTTAAACGTTTTAGGGAGAGGGATGCAGCTCAGTCGGTAGCGTGCCCGCCTTTGAAGCGGTCAGTCGTCGAATTGATCCTTCTCAATGGACCCAGCTTCAGTTTGGGCTATGTTCCGTTCCAACCAGTGGTATGTGCTCTCCTGTCCATGTGAAAGTGCATATAAAATATCCCTTGCTGCTTATCGAAAAAAGTAGTCTATGTAGCGGCAGCGGGTTTCCTCTAAACGAAATGTGTCAAAATTACTATATGTATGACGACCAATAGCCGCTGATAAGATAACAGTGAATGTGCTCCAGTGGCGACGTTAAATCAAACAAACTTTACTTTTCAAAAGTTGTATTAGCATTTGACCTGATATTATCGTTATTCAATTTAACAAGATCAAAGTAGCACTTAAGTAAACATCTTTTATTTTAACATTTTATTTTCAAATTCCCTATTTCTTTTTTTACGCTCTAGCAAACATTGTGGAAAATAACCATTGAATATTAATATAGTTACTACATAAAACACGAAACTAAATACATTTCTTTTAATTATGGAAAGATGAAATGGCATTTGCTAGAGAACTATCAGACAGCAAATACAGACTTCGTGATGTTGTATTTTACGGCAACATTAATGCCAATGTTTAAATATGATCCTATCAATTATATGGTGTTGCCAAGCCTTCATAATTAATCTAGACGGCAGTATTTGCATAACGAATCGGGTCCCTCGAGGATATTCATTAAAATGCTAATATGGCGACATTTTGCGATAGAACTGATGACGTTCAAACATTAGAGTTGCTAATTAACACACGTTCAATCAGAATCAAATGACTTGCTTCTATGTGCCTCTGTGTTCACTTTTATCTCTTTCGTTCCTAGCCGTCATAACACTAATCTTATTAAACTGTTTTCACAAATATTGAACTGAAGTTTCATCACCAGCAAAATAATTACTTTTTATGTTGATCAGCCAGTTCAGTAGTCGTTAGTCTATCGGGTTTAAAATGTGTAAGTACTTGGTTCGAATCCCAAATGAGGTATGTGTTTGTTAATCGTAATAGTAACCAACCCTAAGAGTTCATCGCTAGGTACACTGTGTAATGGTACGACCATTTGACAGAATCCTACCAATTTAATAAAAAGTGTTATGGAGCATGATGTAGATCAGTCTGTAGCGTGTCTTCCTTTGAAACGATCGGTCGGATCGATCCGTCTCAGTTGAAATATCTGCTGTTTAGGCTTTTTTCCGTTCCAAACAGTTCCCCACAACTGGTTCATTAAAATATGTTGTATGTGCTGTCCTGTTTACCGGAAAGTGCATATAAAAGATCCATTGGTACTTATCAGAAAGCATAGCGTATGTGGCGGCAGCGAGTTTTCTCTGAAGAAATGTGTCAAAATTATCATATGAATGACGTCCAATAGTCGATGATAAGATATCAATCAATGTCTTCAAGTGGCGTCGTTAAACAAAACAAACTTTAAATATAAATTTAGTTCAACACAGCCATGATATAAATTAAAATATAACAGATTAGCAGTGTCAACCAGTTGATATAATAGTTTATGGATTATACTTGGCGCATTAGTTCAAATGATGGTTTTCAGCAATGGAAAATAACAAAATGTTTTACTGAGCAAATGTCATGCGGTGTAAACCTATCATTAAGACAAATAAGAACAAGTTTATAAAGGTCGCGATGACATCACAGAAAACCAACGAAAAGAATAGATAGCAGGAAGTTGAAACCTGATTCCCCACACAGAGATACGAATAGGAATCTGAACAGGAAAACAATAGGGCGTATTGTTTGTGATCTAATTTTAAAATAAAATACATCAGTCCATTTCTTTGTTTTCAAACCAACCAAGGAATACCACCACATACGTTGACACAATAAAATATCAAAGAAACAATTTGATAACGGACAGTTTCAGATTTTCAGATTTAATACCTGATAATATTATGATCTGTATTACGCATCAATATTTTCTAAAGAAATACAACACAATTATCCAGTGTGTTCGAAATGTCACTGAAGTACAAACACATTATTCGGTATTGAAACTAGTTGTCTAAATGACTGATCATATCAGTCGGCGTTTATGAAGAATACATAAAGTTAAACATGCAATATCATTATAAAGTCTGCTCTCTGTCTTAATATGGTTTGACTTTCTCGGTGAATTCATTTATATTTGGACATCTTCTTCGTCATCGAACGCTATATTTGGACTATTTTCCATTCCAACCGGTAGTCTTTAAAGGGCAGTGCTATACGCTGTCTTGTTTGTGGGAATGTGCATTTCAACAAATTATCCACAGCTGATTCACCAAAGGCCGTGAAATAATGTTCATACTGTCTGCTGGAAAGTGCATATAAAAGACCCATTGCTTCATATGAGTAGCATATTAGGCGGCATATTGGTTTCCGTTGAAGACTGTGAGTGCAAAATACCATTTTTGAACCTAATACAAGTAGTCGCTAATTAAAAAAGAATCTGTTTGGTGGCATTACACAAACAATAATTATTTTCTGTCTTAATAAGGCTATGTTTAATGTATTCTAGTGTATTTAACCCCGTCCCCCTCCCTGCCAACGTCGATCACCCGGCTAGTGCCCCCTGCACAATTCCTCCCTCGTATATAGTTTTTAATGTATATAATTATACTGTTAGCAATTTTACCACAAATGACTGTGTGTGTGTGTTCAATGACCTGAGGCAATGACCTGAGTGGGAATGACATGAGGAGAACAATCAGGGGGAAATGACCCGGGGGAATGCCCTGCTACAGTTTAATGTTCTTACCTCCTTCTGGTGTAAAGAAGTCGATGGTTTGGCTGGGCGGACCTGTGTAGTGTGTGTTCATGACGGCTACCTGGGCGCGAAGGGCGGTGTAGGCAGGCAGGTTGGGCAGTGCTACTCGGACATCAGGCGTCCAGTCCCCGTGCTGGTCCTGCATGATGATGTCCACCTCATTCTTCTTCAGCCGACCCTCGCTCGACTTCCAGTACCTCAGCTGTAAAACACACACGATACATTCTCTGTCATAAGATTATATGTATAGTCAAACCTGTGTTAACCAGCCACCTAAGGGAGTAACAAAAAGTGGCCTCTTAAGACAGGTGGCTGCTTAATACAGGTTATATTGTACTGAATTAGTTGATTTGAGAGAAAATAAAGGTGGACTTTGAAGACAGGTGGATGCTTATTACGGGTGACCACTTTAGCAGGTTTGACTGTATATCATTATATACTACTCAAAAGAAGAATATGTTGTTGATTGTAGTCTTCCAGATAGGGGTCAATTGTGAATAACATTAGTTGTCCTGAACCTCTGCCAGTCTACCAATAACGCTTTGGCCTACATTTAGACAGTGACCCACAGTGCTCTGAGTCTGTCCATCTTGTAGTCAGCCAGTGGCCTTCCCCTGTCTTGCAAGCTGAGTTGTCATTGAACAGTCTTCAAATTTAAAGTGATGATGAAAGGAAAATGTCCATTCATTTTTTTACTAAAATTGGCATGCATGGAATGAAACTCATGCACAACACGTGGACATGATGTATGAGGTTTCACAATGGGTGTTTCTAGACAGTTTATAAGTTTAGTCTGACTACGTTTTTGCTTCAAATCCATGAAATTGAAATCTGGGTTAACTTAAACAGTTTCTAAAGATAAGTGCAATGATTTCATGACCCATAATACCGTAATGTCTATAGTTCAAATAGCAACACTAAGGGGCATATTCTAACCCTATTTGGCTTTAAAACATACTTACAAAAAATTAATGATCAAAACATTTCCTTTGACCCTTAACTTCTTTTGAGTAGTATATGCATTACACATTACATATTATACAGTCTAACAAAATATGCTGGTTTAGACACCGTGACGGTATAGACAGATTTTATTCAGTGTTAATTTGCTGGACTGGATTTTGAAATCATGCTGGTTTACTCAGAAATTCGGATTATACAAATGGTGGTTTAGACAGAGTCCACTGTGTGTACAAATTGCTATTCTGATACGTTATATAAAACACTTAGAGTCTGAAGTCACTTCTCATTATGAATAAATGTCATGACCACGTCATTCAAACAATAGGGATGACGACATTCTTTTTTATTTTGAGTTTTGTGTCTGGACTCTAAACTTGTACAAACACAGACCCAAATAATATTACTGAAGTGTACCGATTTCAGTCATAAAACTGACTTATTTCAAATATCTGTATTGGCTGTTTTAGAGATCAACATCAAATATCCTATGAAACCCCGAGGTAAGTGGCTTACCTTATATCCTATGAAACGTCCCCTGATGTTATCTATCTCCTCATCGACCGACTCCCAGATAAAATGCGCTACCTGGGGTTGCACTGGTTTAGTTGGGTCCAGACGAAAGTCTTTGGGAGAAACTACTGGCTCTAGAAGAAAGAGAAAACATTCAGTGCTAATTTATATTACCGAACGTTGAAGTACCGTTTACTTTAAAACTATAGCATTGACTTGAACTATGATTTACAAAGAGTTCTTAACTCCTTCAGTAATAATTTGAATTGCAGTACTATACTATTTCATTTGTTTCTAGAATTGCAATAAAAACAGAACTGATGTTTTGCTCAGTATTTAACACCCAATAGGCGTCTCTTATGTGTCAAGTGTAATATTGCTAAAACATAGCCACCAGCAAAATATAATTATAGTCAAATGAGTTTAAAATTCAAATAAATAAACCTCATCCATTTTAGTTCAGGAATTCTATACACAATATGTAGGGATTAGTGGTTGTGTTCATGTACATCGAAAGAAAACAAGTATAGGCAAAGCATTTGATAAACCAACTGTGAACTACGAGTACACGAAATGTATTTGCTGCAATGGATAATGGAAAAAACATTAATTTTCTTAAACATCTAGTTGACTGAGTACGTGAAAGTTATCAAGCGACATTTCTGAAATAACTATCTCAGTTACAGTGCTTCAAAGACCATTGAGACACGTTATTAATAAAGCGGAAAGCTACATTATGTCTAAGATCTATATTTGCATTTCGATTAGACAAAAATGTTAACAAGGGATTTTGAAGCGATTTTATATACAGAGATGTGGAGACAGATGAATTACACGAAATGAAATTTGTAAAGTAATATCTCGATGTAATACTAAACGTACGATTTGATCTAAGTTGACACTGAAAACAAAACGGAGATTATAGTCATATATGTGTGAGGGATAATTTGTTCCCAAAGATATTAATATTTATTAATATGTCAGATTTGTCTGGTGTGTTTTATGGCAGATCTATCGATAGAATATCTGCACCGAACTGATCCGATAACACAGAAACTAATTTAGACAATCACTTATACATTTAACAAACAAATGAGATAACAGGATCTGGTCATAACCAACACGAGTTTATATTTGTTATTATTGATTTACGATGTCATAAATATCGTATCACCTTGTGTGTAATAACGACGTCATGCGGGACTTGCGGTTTGTTCAAACTGACATTTTAGTCATATCGGACCGACTTTAAGAAGGCAGTTTTTCTTTTAGATGCATGCAACTACATATATACAATGCTTAAACACATGAATTAAACAAAAACAGGCTTCGTAAATTCGGCCTATGATGTCTTGAGCTCAGTGTTTAAAGTCCGAAAGTTGTATCATGTTTTCATAAAGTTATAACCTCGACACATTTTTTAACTGTCAATCAAGTTTTAAAACGTTTTCTACTATCGGATCCACAAGGGTTTTATATATGAACCGAGACAACGGCAAAGTCCCAGACTATTTTGAACGTCGAAATGTTCACGTACAATTCTGAATGCATACACACTAGTTATCCAAGACTTTTAATTGTTTTTGTTCATCCATTAGACACCTGAAAACAATAAATGTCATAAAACAAACTATTGCAAATTACGGTACTTTAAAACATTCACGTATGGATAATAACTATGTGTTATTATTTGAAACAAGCACTGTATTATATACTAATACAGCTATTTAATATAGAGGATGTTAAATAAATATGCAACGGTAGTCAATATAATATTATTTTAAGAACTGCTACAAAACATCCACTACAGAATTTGACATCTGCCGGTTTTGACAGTCCATTGCATATTAACCAATGAACAGTGCACAGGATCCGTTACGAATCAAAATCAATGGATTGAAATCAGACATCTTTTTTATCCATCCATTATACAGTCAAAACTGTCAAGCAGCCACTCAAGGGAGTAACACAATTGACTCTTGAAACAGTTAGCTGCTTAACACGGGTTCTACTGTACTAAATTAGCTGGTTTTGGGAGAAAATAAAAATGAAATTTGAAGACAGATGGTTACTTAATAAAGGTTATATTGTTTTAATTAACTTATTTGGGAGAAAATAAAAATGAACTTTATGGACAGATGGTTACTTAATAAAGGTTACATTGTTCTAATTAACTGAGAGAAAACAAAGGTGACCTGTGAATAATTATAACTTATAACAAGGCCTATCCTCACCTCCTTCTCCAGAATGTCCCAGGTACACGAACGCTGGCTGATGAGATTCGCCGAGATCATTCTCAGCCTTCACCAGGATTTCGTAGATGCCGTACACGTCGTCGACCTCCACCTCGAATGAGGCTGCTGACGGATCATCGACGATTGCAGAGTTCCAGTAGGTACTACCACGAGGGCGCCAATAGACGTGGTACCGAAAACCAGGGCCGTGGTGATACAAGCGATGCATAGGCTGAAATAAGCAATAGCGATAGTTAATATTCTGCCATCATCATCCAATTATGGAAATTGCTACTGAAAATTCACAGTATAATAACATTATTTTACTGAAAAATCACAATACATTATAATATTTTACTGAAACATCACAATACACTTTACTACTATTTTACTGAAAAATCACAATACACAATAATAATATTTTACTGAAAAAAAAACAATATACTAGTCCATAATAATATTTTTAATACACCGTTTTAAATGAAATGTGAATGGCATAGTTCAAACAAAATTGAAAATAGCACATATGCACAAGGCAGACTTATGGATATTTATAATGGCAAAGAACAGTATATAATTATTTAGAAATGCCAAAAAATCCAGAAAATATTCTGAAGAAAACCCCCATGACATAATGCTTTTATTGTGATGTTTTTACAGTTATACTTTAAATTATAAGATAATAATTTAACAAACTCATTACTGTGAGGTGTGACAACCAAACGTGGTTAACTAAGAGGCCTAGTAAAACAATTTAGGTCAGTTGGATTTATATATATAGTGGAAATAAATAAGTGGGTACACATAACCATCAATAATTGTCGTTATAGGCACACCAATAGATTAAAAACACAAAGTACTAGCTTGAACATATTTCTGTTTTGCACAACATATTTCCCTTTTCAATCTAATATTAAATGCTGGATTTAAACACGTACAGTAATAATATTGTTTTGATGGATTAAATTAGCTGGCTATTGATATAACAGATATCTAACGTAAGCCATAAAATTAGTTCTGCAAAAACATATCTCCTGGCTTAATAGCGTGCAAGTAATTGGACGTTTATTTGTTGGTTTTGAGGTAACAATACGCACTCCTGAGCTCACTTTAATACGAACAGCCTGGAGAGAAATGAAGACGTAATCTGCGATCACTAACGCATTTGGTTTTTTGATGAATTTCTTTGAAACGCAGTACAAATCAAACAGTCGCTCCCAATGCTAAGACGATGCAATCCATATCTACTGTTGGGCATCTGATCCCTGTAGGAGCGGGATGTAGCTCAGTGGATAGCGTACCCGCCTTTGAAGCATTCGGTCGTCGGATCGATCCTTCTCAGTGGACCCAGCTGCAGTTTGGGCTATTTTCCGTTCC
>JAUTWP010152151.1:0-21677 GCA_033042655.1 Cyathermia naticoides
TTCGCGTAGAATTTATTTTCGCGAATTTTATTCAGACGCGAAAATCGCGAAAATAAATGTCACGCGAAAATAATGGCTTTTACAGTAGTATGAAAATAAAACTTATTTTGTTAAGCATAAAGGTAGAGTATGTTTTTTGGTTTTACCCCCCCCATGATAAATCTCCCAAAAAATCAAAATATATATCCTTCGATTTTTGCCAACTTTTAGTATTTCATTCAGGAATATCATTGGAATCGAAAACCGTTAAAAAACATTCTGTTGCAATTTGTTTTGGGTTTTTGATATATTGACTGGACTAAAAACCGGACAAACAATTCGGTCCCAATGTCTCTATTTAGTGTAAATCTAACATCTAAAAATTGGAAACCTCTGAAAAGAGGATATTTTACTTGGTCCCGTGGGTGTCCAGTATAGAGGTTTTACTATATTAAGTAGAGTATACGTACTGGTTTCTATGAAGTGCATTACACCAGCTGTCAGTTCATTGATTCTGCTACTGCTGGTCACATGGGGAAGAACTGAGTTCATTGTTTCAATATACCAGTGAACATCTGTAGAAAACGTTCAGTGTTAAGGTCAATCACAATCAGATACAGGGCTTGAATTTAACAATTTGTAACCCACGGCAATTTAATTCCACTTACGGCAATTTGTTAAAACATAACTTTTGCAACAAATAAAAATAACTGAAGGGTTATTTTGCCAATGGCTAAAAAATGCCACTGGTGAAATGCCTCACCTACAAAAGTAAAGTTTTTTTTGTTTAACAACGCCTCTAGACACATTTCTTTTAGAGAAAACCTGCTGCTGTCACATAGGCTACTCTTTTCAATAAACAGCAAGGGATCTTTTTTACACACTTTTCCATAGACAGAACAGTACATACCATGGCCTTTGATGAACCAGTTGTGGACCACTGGATGGAACGGAAAATAGCCCAGACTGCAGCTGGGTCCACTGAGAAGGATCGGTCCGACGACTGACCGCTTCATAGGCGGGCACGCTATCCACTGAGCTACATCCCGCTCCCAGCAGTGCATAGATAATGCCAGTCATATGCAGGCATGGGAATTGAAAAATTGAAAAACTCTTATCAAAATCTGTGCAATCTGGTGCATTCTGTACATATAATTCCTTTTTTTAAATAGCAGTCCATTTCCATTGTATTTCGTGGACAACTGCCACCCAATCCCACCTCCATGGATTTAAACAGGACGAATCGTCAAACGTTTTGCCTCGTTGAATGATGCGAACCACAATATTTGTCAAAGCGAGCAGAAACAGGAATAGAAAACTGGTGTGTGCGTGAGATCGGTGCTCAATTATTTTGACCCCGTGAAGAAATGGCACCACAGATTATTTTTTTTCACAGACAACATTCTTCTTTCAATGGTGAGGATTTTTTTTGTTACAGCATTCCTAATTGCAAAAAATGCAAAACCACTTTGTGGTTTTGAACTGCATTTGGAATTGTTGAAACGTCTAAAAGTCAGTGTTGGTGACAAATATGGAAACATTGCAGGTAAGGCAACATTATTACCAAATTACAAAAAATATCTTAAATCAAAATAATTAAATGTCTTATTTTAAACTTTAAATTCAGTCAATCGTTCAGTTATATTATAATATAAAGACATAAATACAACTTTTTGGAAATGTCCAATATTTATTCAGCAATTAGGTGATCCAAAATCTGACACCATTTATTATGCCCTGTGTAAAGTTTTGATCACACCTAAAATTGCTCAAACACTTGATCACCACCACGAGGCTTTATTTAAGAGCTATAATTTGAGCCATATCAGTAATAATTAATTGTGTAGATATTAAAAACATAAATTAAAAAAATATTCCTGTTAAAACTGTCCTTGTGAGTTATACCTTACTATATAAAAAAAAACCTGGGTCCACTAGTGTATCAAAAAAGTTGGCTTACTGGACGTGACTGGTATAAAACGCATCATTCTCACCTTATGAAGTCATTTCCTCGGCTGGCAAAGGCATCACCACTGCTACTCATGCGCTCCATGGATGCTTCACTGGAATGCAATGTTGGGTTGTTCTTGGCAAGACAGGTCAACACACAAGTAATAACCTGCATCAGGCTGGCAGCAAGAGGGTCAATTGACAAATACGTTTCGATGCTGTTTGATGTCCGGTCTGGTATCAGCAACTATAATAAAAGTCAAGCAAAAACTACTAAAGAATGATTCTATACTGAAGGTCAAAAGAAAGTATAGAGTAAATTTAACAAAAACAAGAAAGCCATAATTTTAAAAACATTACTGTCATCTCAAAATCATTTCATTGATGACTAATAAATATCCACAAAACTTATATACTGAATATAATTGAAAACGCACCGGTTTTAATTGTTATTACATTGTGTTATAGAAAAAAGTAACTGCATCATTAAAAGTGCTATAAATTTTTTAGTTTTTAAAATAACAACTTTATATTTGGTAATCATTGTTGTTTATGTATTAAGAATTCAAATTCAAAATCCAACATGTTAACTCTAGGCACTGTGGCACTGCCCAAAAGAGGGTGCCTATAAAAGGTTAATTCACAGAGTTAGTATGGTGTGTAACCACCATTACTGTTGATACAGGCTTGGCAACGGCACAGCACAACAATATCCGACTGTTAAAAAAGGCTTGTGGTATGTTGTTACAAATCTGACAATGACAAATTGGGTCCTTCTGTGAGATGTGATGCCACCCCAAACCATCACAATTCGGCCTTCAAACGACTGATGTTGAATAACTCAAGCGTAGACAAAACATTCCCCTTGACGTCTATAGACCCTTGCACGCATATCACAGCTGTCAAGATGAAACATGGACTCGTCTGTGAACAGTATATTGTCCCAGTCTTGTCTTCTGAATCCTAGATGTTATCAACTCCACGTTAAGCATGCCTGCCGATGACGTGGAAGTAAAACTGGGCGTATCGCTTGTCGTCTGGGTCGGATGCTGTGTTCCCGCAACCGATTCCGTACGGTCCTTCCTCTAATTGGTCTTAACCCAGGAATGGTTCAAGCTGTTAAACTGGCAGTTTGGAACCGAATATGTTTATCTTGTTGACGTGACGTCACACGTGGACGGCCGGGTCGTTGTAAGTCCCGAGTGTTGCCATGCTGTTGATAACGTCTCCATAAAGAGGTTATCGTGTTTTGGTGTAGGCTACACCAAAACGTCGTGCAACTTCGGAAAGAGTAATTACCATATGAATAATGTCCAATAGCCGCTGATATAATAAAAAGCTATGTGCTCTAGTGGCGTCGTTAAACAATTTTTTTTAAATAAAACAAATTTCACATTTACCTTCTGGAACAACAACAGACTCGTTTAAGCAAACAACGCCGGCGTAGTTCCCGCTTGGACACACTGATGACACGGTCATTGTACAGTTCTTTATGTCAACCTCTGTCCCAGTGCAGATCAGTTGAGATATTCCTATTGGCGCTGAGATGTTGCCGAAGTTTGAATTCAACACAGGTAGTCCTGCTGCGTAACCCAGCTGTATACACACCACCTTAACACAAAATATAATCGTTTTAAATTGAATTGTTTAAAGTTGCTAGAACCGTATTATTTCGGTTGTTTTAATTCCTTTCAAGGATTATAATTATGGAGAGTGTATATAAAAATATCAACGTTCTACTTTATAATTATGGCGAGTGTCAACTTTTGACTTTCAAAGTACAGATAAACCAGTTGTTCTTAATAAAATTTACTTTTTGATTATTTGGCAATAGTCTGCTAAAGCCGGTGCGCATGCATAAACCGAACCTGGTTCTCAGATTATGTGCACGTGACCTGTAATGTTTTTGGCTCTTGTCGGATTAGCGGAAAATGGCAAACTTTTCAAAAACTGACTACGAGTGGTTTTTGTTTCTCGATTATCATACTTACGTGGTAGAGTTTGTGCACGCAAATTTCCAGATCGGTAAGTGAATAACCGATGTAGCCAACAAATATTTTTTTAATGTGTTTTGACGCATCAGTTAATACCTGTAAATACGGTTCTAATACCTTTAACCACTGTGTCACTGAGGCAAGTGTATTAGCTGTGTGTCAGTTGATCTTTTTATATCTTTCCTTGTTCAACTCATAATTAGTCCAAGTAATTAATAACTATAGTAGTACTGTACAATGATTGTAAGTTTGCAATGTGCTGTTTTCCTATTTCAAATCGTAGGGTGTTAGGATCCACAATGAAGAAGTTATTTTTTTAAATATGTTGTTGACCAATAAGAAAAAAGTAGTACATAAAATAACTTCAATTTAATAACTTGGGTTACATGCCTGCCGAGATGAAATTTCCAATTTTCCCAATAAAAATATAATCAAGAATCTTTTTCACATTGAATTAATTTTCTTTTACCACTTAATAGACAGGACCCTCCCAAGACAAAACTACTTTCTTTTCCAGTCAAAGTTGGTTCCATCATCTATTACCTATGTCTTTTGAAATTAGCTTCTGGGCCACCCTGAATTTGGTTTCAAATCCAAGATGGCCACCATAATCCAAAATAACTAAAACGTTCAGAAGGTTCTATATGCCCTATCAGTTAACATTTTGTGTCTAATGTTTTTTAAATTAAATTTAACCATGCCAAATGAAGAAATACTTTGCAGTTTGACATTATATAGTCAGGTAGAATTTGAAAATAAGCGTAAAGTGGCGTAGAAATATGTTTTTATTGTTTTAAATGGTAGTCAAGAGTGTGTAGTCTAGTAGTACCCCATTGCAACTTTGGCACCTTTGGGCAATTTTTTATTGATGTCATTAGACACACACACTCCTCCCTTTTTCGAATATTAAATTTTAAAGTCAATTTTTGTTTATCAAAATAAATATAACAAGTTTGGTATCAAATTAAAGGTAATGACATAAATAGTGCTAAAACAGATGTTAAAAATAAACACAATTATACCTAAAGGTCTACGTAAAGTCATTTAAGGTCATAAATGTTTAAATATGATGTAGTGTCATGCAGCCTTGCAAATAATCCCAGAGTTTCCAGTAAAGCACTAATGTTGGATATCTAGGTCACAACTACTGGACCAAGTATGTAACAGGACGGCTTTATTTCCCTTTCACATAATCTCCATATTCATTAAAGAGTGAAGAAAGAACATGAGGGAGTTAATAATGGCAGATCTCTGAAAGCGGGAGGTTTTTATGAAATGGCAAGGGCATAGATTTTTTCCCATGTCATATGTACTTGTCACAAACTTCCAGCTTCTTTTTTATTACATTGTTCTGACTTTTTTCTTCAGTTGAGTATGAACACCATCGGAATGTTTAGCTATGGACTCCGCTGCCATTTTGTCTCCAGTATTAAGACAGTTTTCCACAGTTACTTCATCTGACACTATTAGTTCATTGATGATAAATAGTGGTTCTTCTGGCTGTGTTGTGAGTAGATTGATATGTCCATTCAATTCCTGAATGATCATGTTCCTGTCTGCAGCATCAAGTTTTCTCTGACGGTTACCCTCCTCCTTTCTGAGTCATATTATTAATCTAGGTCTGTATTTTCCATTCCAACCAGTGCTCCACAACTGGTTCAACAAAGCTCATGGTATGTGTTTTTGTCATTTTATGACTGAAAAACTTTTAAATAGGGAATTTATTTTTAAATACACATCTGGAAATGTATACTCAAATGAATTGCTTATGCGGCATGGTAAACAACCATGAATGGTGATCATGTTGCAATTAAAGTATGAGATAAAGTAGAAAATCTTGTTAAATGGTGATGAATTGCTTTCTGTAATGTAAGTACATGGTGTGGGATCTAGCTCAGACATATGTTGTGTCTTAATGTCTGACACCACAGTGAGATTGAGGTGAAATATTCCCTGTGAATCTCCATTGGAAATCAAATGAAAACCATAACACACCTGTCAAATAACTCAACCATCATGAATAGCACAACCATATCAGAGACCATAATTTTTTTAATTTTTTTCCCTTTTATTTTTTGACCCACTGCCCCCTTTCCTTTTTCTCTTGAATTCCCGTATCTCCTATTCTGGCAGCTCCTATCTTTCAACTCCTTTTGCTGTCCATCTCCACATCCCAGTCCCTTTCTTTCCAGCCAAAACGGGTGCTTGACTCTTGTGGACATTCTGTGACACATGCACCTCATTTCCGATCAGTTGTTGCTGTGAGCAGTCTGACCACCCTCTCAGAGACCACTATCTTCAGTGAACACAACCCATAGATAACACAACCCTTGTATACAGGACTACCATCATATATACCACTACCCTCTCAGAGACCACTATCTTCAGTGAACACAACCCATAGATAACACAACCCTTATATACCACCATCATAATAGCACAACCCTCACCATCATAATAGCACAACCTTCACAATAGCACAACCCTCATAATAACACACCCCTAATAATACCACAACCCTTATGATAGCACAACCCTCACAATAGCATAACCTTCACAATAGCACAACCCTCACAATAGCACAAACCCTCACAATAGCACAACCCTCATAATAGCACACCTCATATTAGCACAACCCTCACAATAGCACAACCCTCATAATAGCACAACCCTTATAATAGCACAACCCTCATAATAACACACCCCTAATAATACCACAACCCTTATAATAGCACAACCCTCACAATAGCACAACCTTCACAATAGCACAACCTTAACAATAGCACAACCCTCACAATAGCACAACCCTCACAATAGCACACACTTCACAATAGCACAACCCTCACAATAGCACAACCCTCATAATAGCACCTCATATTAGCACAACCCTCTTTATAGCACAACCCTCATAATAGCACACACTTCATAGACAAGCCGCATACACTGCACTGAAGAGCTCCTATTGAGAAAGTTGATTGATGTAACTATTTATAGCAGCTTGCTCCAATGAGAATGTAATGTGTTCATTGATATTTTCAGGGCAATGCTGAAACACTACATAGTCTGCTGCTCACTAGACGCAGTGGCACAACCAGCAGAGCAGCGTCACAGCCAGCCACGCAAGCGTTGAAGCGAGAAAACACCGCAGCATATAGTACAGGATTCAGTGTCAGGTAAGAATTGTCATCACAAGCTTCGTCTTATTTTGTATAGCTGTATGGAAAATAGTTTTACGTAGATTTTATTTTATATAGCTTTATAGGAAATAGTATGATTTAAAATAATTTTATTTTATATAGCTGTATGGGAAATAGTTTTACACAGATATATTTTATATAGCTTTATAGGAAATAGTAGTTTAAAATAATTTTATTTTATATAGCTGTATGGAAAATAGTTTTACATAGTTTTTATTTTTAAACACTTATTTTCACATGTTAATAATTTAAAATAATTTTATTTCACATAGTGGTATGAGAAATAGTTTACATATATTTTATTTTACATAGTTCTATGGGGAACAGTTTAAAATTGATTTTATTTCAAATATATGTATGGGAAATAGTTGTTAATAGATTTTATTTCACATAGCTTTATAGGAAATAGTTTTACATGTATTTTATTGTATATAGCTGTATGGGAAATAGTTTAAAATAAATTTCATTTCATAATTATATAGTTTATAAAAAATTGTTATATATATATTTTATTTCACATAGCTATACTATTATAGGAAATGGTTTTATATAGATTTTATTTTTCTACATTTATTTTCACATGTTTATTTGTTAAATAGTTGCTTTTATACATTTTATTTAATATTGCTTTAGGGGAAATAGTTTTAAATAGATTTTATTTCACTTAGCTTTATGGAAAATAGTTTTACATTGATTTTATTTCACTTAGCTTTATGAGAAATAGTTTAAAATAGATTTTATTTCAAACAGTTGGGTGGGAAATAGTTTAAAATAGATTTTATTTCATATAGTTTTATGGGAAATAGTTTATATTGTATTTCACATACCTGAGTAGGAAATAGTTTTCGATATTTTATTTTTAAACATTTATAAATGTTAAATACCGGTAGTTACATTTTATTTAATATTACTTTATGGGAAATAGTTACAATACTTTATTTCACTTAGCTTTATGAGAAATAGTTTTACATTGATTTTATTTCACTTAGCTTTATGGGAAATAGTTTTACATAGATTTTATTTCATCTAGCTTTATGGGAAATAGTTTTACATAGATTTTTTTTCATCTGGCTTTATGGGAAGTGGTTATAACTTCAAATTCTAAGAAAAAATACATTTGTAATTCATTGACAATAATTATACAACATATATAATTAATTGAAATCGGCTCTATTCCTTTTCTAAAAGTTCCAGTACCATAATTAAAATGATGTGTTTACTGCATCAGGAGTTAAATTTGATGGCAAGATTACCGCATTTGCTGTCATGCCCAATACCATTTTTTTATATTTGCTATTTAAAGACTTTTTATTATAAAATTTATTTTATTATCCCAGCTTAAATAGCAGAGTTGGGGATGGGAGCCCATAAAGATTATTACTTCCACATTAGATTTTTTAAGTTCTAATAATTTTTAGGTGATCGTGTATTTTGCATTTATTTAGGTTCTAGGCATACAGTTTACAGGTTTATTTATTAAATCTATAATAAAATATCAGTCTCAGAACTTAAGACGTGTCGCAGGAATTATATACAAAAATTTGTTTTATTTAACGATGCCACTGGAGCACATTGCTTTTTATCTTATCAATGGCTTTTGGACGTCATTCATATGGTCATTTTTGACACATTTCTTCAGAGGAAACCCACTACCACCACATAGGCTACTCTTTTTGATAACCAGCAAAGGATCTTTTATATGCAGTTTTCCACAGACTGTGGTATGTGCTGTTCTATGAACCAATTGTGGAGCACAGATTGGAATGGAAAAAAGCCCAGACTGCAGATGGGTCCACTGAGAAGGATCGATCTGACGAGCGACCACTTCAAAGGCAGGCACGCTATCGACTGAGCTACACCCCGCTCCATATAAGACCAAGAGCATTGTGATGTTTCTTTCTTTTTTTAGGTACAATTTTCTAATATAACCTGTTTCTTATTGGGTATACTAGAGAAATCACTTTACTTTATAGCAATAATTATCAGAATTTTTTTTACGTAAGTCAATGTGATTTTATTTAACTTTTTTAGTCCATGGTCACAAGTAATAATATTAAAAACCCACAGAAATAGATTTCCACAATAATCTTGTAGTTTGTTTGAGAAGGAGCTAACCACATATCTTTTTTACTCTTGAAATATAATCTTTTTGTTTTCTTTATTAGGGGGATGGCTGCTTTATAAATATTTACAGACCAAGATCAAAGACCTGCGTGATAAAGATGACAAGAATTTTATAACAGCTGCCAGGTGATTGTTTTTAGAATTCACATGTGGAATTCTCAATACAGATTTCCACAATGTCTGGAAACTTGAATTAACACATTTTATATTCTTTTATTTAGAATAAAAGTAAATTAACCTCATGTTAATTGTCATATTATTTATAAATATATCATAGAGCTGTAACAGTCACAGACTGCTTACTAGGAAATAATATTATATCATCATTATTATAATTTATAGCAAATAAATAATGTTAATTGATATTATTTATGGTAGCTTTAATAAAATGTTACAATATATATTATTAGGTCTTTTTTATTATTTAATCGAAAAAGACATTTAATAACAATTTTTTTATTTTATTTTGAAGACATTTAATTCTGAAAATTACTTAAAACATTTTTTCTTCAGAAAACAACATCACTTTGATAGTAATCAGAGGACATGCAACATGACAGGTATGTTGACAAATAACTGAGTAAGTCACTATTCAGTCAAGAAGATAAAACTAGAAGCTTATAATAATTTAAATAGTATGTTATAGTAATAAAACTGATATGACAAGAAGCTAGGGCTAGCAGCTTATAATAATTTAACTTGTATACTAAAGAAAATAAAACTGATAATTTTTACCAGTAATTCCAGTAATTGGAACCACAAACTAGTGAAATTTGTAAGCTACAAGTAAATTCTGTAGTATTACCTGGTATACATGTATAACAATTATATATCTAGTCTTTAATATTCTAAATTAATTCATTTCTATTGAGGTAAATAGTAATACATTTTTAAAGCATCACAACTGTTGTTTCAAGGGTTTACTTTACTTTATATTTCACAGAAATACTATTTATTTATTTTGAACTTAATTTGTTCTTATTCTTTTTGTAAAGCTAGACATATAATTTGTGGAAATCCTGATCCAGTTATTAGTTTACAATTTTTTTTTCTATAAATTCCAGCAAAATAATATGTATATTATGTAGAAATTGTCAGAAATCGTTAACAATGTTAAAACATTTTTATTTTCAGTGTTGTCGATGCTGCCAAACTTGAGAGAAAATATTGACAGAACTCTGAACACCGAATCTTTTACTGCATTGTTGAAAGCAAAGTATGTTATTTTTATCACTGATGTTTTATTCATTAGTAAAACAATCTTGGATGATATATAACTTGACAACTCATTATGATATTACTTAAATTTACTGCAGCTAGCTAAAAATATGTCCAATTAATATACACAAATATTGTTTTTCATTTCTGTTTTTAAAATGATGAGAATATCGTTTTGTCATTTCAGTCCATCAAACAAGCTTCAGTTATGGGAAGAATTAAAAATACTGGGTGAGTATAGTTTTGCATATATAATTCTGTGCCAGAAAGAATATTTTGTATTAATAGTTGACACTTTTTTTTTTTGCGTTCAATCTTTTCACTAATCTGGATGTGGCAATGAAGTTTGCCATTTTCCAAATTTATGTTAGATGTTGAGGGATGTGTCCATTGACACTTAGAGAAGGTATAATTTGTCATACTGGTAAACAAAAAAATATCAATGTTCTCTAGTGGTATAATTAAATAAAACAAACTTTACTTTTGTTTTTGGTTTAAGTTTGACTAACAGTAACTGGTGTTTTTGAAGGTTTTTCCCGGGCTGTGATGGCTGTGTATGGATGCAGCATCATGGCATTACTGCTGAGAGTGCAACTGAACATCATTGGGGGATACATCTATCTGGACAGTCTGTCTCTCACCATGCTTTCTAAACCAGTAAGTCTGATGGTTTAATATATCATAATCATTTACCTATAGTGTATCTTTGTATTAATGGGTAGGTTTAAGTCAAACAGTCCACCGTGTGGTTAAACTATACTACCTCAGCTAAAATGAGTAGCCCTTAAGGTGGCAACAGGCATCATCTGATAACTGAACATCTTTGTATTAATAATTATAATGGGTAGGTATAAATCAAATATAAAGGGTTATTACAGGTTGATGTCAACAGGCTGCATCTTTATATATATAATCAATCTTTTTATGACCATGTTTATATCACTAATCTGGATGTGGCGATGAATTTTAATGTGGATATTAATTTTAGGTGTAGTTAAATAATAATTTTAATTTATTTTTATCCCGTGACAAACAGTCACTGAGTTTGTTGTTAAGGTGTGATTCCATGTGAGGATTTTGATACGAAACAGTATATCAGTGTATTTATCATTGTAACATGTCACTACATTGTATACAATGAATATATTTATACAGAACAGTCTTGAAGAAAAGCCAGTACAAGTTTTAGCTCCACAGCAGGTTCAGCAACGCTATCTTTCTCTGATCAAATATTTTCTAAATCAGGGTAAGTAACTCCATAGCAGGTTCACAGGACTTGAATTTACCGGTGGCAATTGCCACTGTTTTTTTATAAATTGCCATAGGTGAGCAGCTTCACTGGTGGCATTTTTTTGCCACTTGCAAAATAACTTCTGTTATGTTTATTTGTTGCAAAGGTTGTTTTAACAAATTGCCGTAAGTTCAATCAAAATTGCCGTTGGCGAGTCTTTCACCCATGGCAAATTATTTTCAAAATTGCTGTGGGTTACAAATTCTTAAATTCAAGCCCTGGGTTCAGCAACGCTATTTTCTTTTTATTGACAGACATCTTTTTTTAATTAGGGAAAAAAAGAAGGGATAATATAGCATGTTATCATCCATTAAAGTCTTTTGTAGCATATATTGCTGGCACTATAATGTGTGATATTTCCTGTGATATTCTACTCCAGAGATATCACGTCTCGTGATTTTATACTTTTATCAACTCGTACTGATAAATTATGATGTCACAACACACTCAGGGTATATCCTCTATATATCATAAAGATAATTACATTAACATTAATAAATAATTTTAAGTCCGGTGTAATTTGGTTGAATTTAAATGTAGGTCTTTCACCATGTAAAGGAATTGGTGCCATTTTTTCAGAAATTTGAAGTAATTTGGGTTCTTAAAAATACTAATGTGGCTAACTTATGAAGTGAATTTTATTCTTCAAATATTAAAAGTTTATTTGTTGTAATACATGTACTATGTCATGAAGCTATTTTATTATTTATTATTTTTATTTTTTATTTCAGGTCTCCATGATTTAGCTCTTTTTGTCAAGCAGGTTGTATCCAAAGAGGTATCCAGGTACATGGTTTTATACTTATGTTTGAATGCCCTAAATTTATAAACCTATTTTTTTAGTGATCTTATAACATTGTCAGGTGTTTTTATTACATGCATGTGTTTGATGATATTATCAAGATTTGTAATCAAACACACTTTTTACAATTTTTTTCAAGTTATCTTGAAGTTATAATTTCCTTATGTATATATAATGCTTTTGTTAGATTGTTTTTTTTAAAGTATTTTTTGGTATTTATTTGTATTAAATTGTTGCAATATGACATACTTTTGTGAATATACATGTAAAAGGTATTTTAAGATAGTTATATTGTAAAAGAAATGAGTTTTTATATAGTTCATACAATATAGGCATCAATATGGGACACATATTTTAATTCATAATTAGATTCTATTACGGTACATTAATTATGTTGGATAATCCAGTTCTTGATTTTGAGAAACATTGTTCTCAGTATTAATTTCCCACATGTTGTCTTTTCACAGTGTGCCATTAAAACAAGGTGTGACTCTCACCAATATTGAGTCTATAGTGGCAAATGTTCGAGAGCGTGTCGAATGTGGAAAAACTGGCTTGATTTCCAACATTTCAACCATGCCACTCTGTCAGTACATGTTGCCTGGAGAACAAGTTCTTGAATCAGTTGTAAGTTGTTTGTTATGCGCATTGTAGAATGAATTGATTTTTACAGATAAATAGACAAGGACAAGTTGTTTAATGTCTACATTCAGAGCCAGGCTGTTATAGCACACCTATCAAGGGTGCAGTTTATGATTTTATCTATCCACCGTGTCCAGGACAGGAAGATAAATAGAGGATACTAAATTACTTTTATACTATTTTTATGGAATCGTACATTAAAAAATTATATCTAGCGATAACTTTGTCAAGGAAAATTGTATCACACTTGGCATACGATTTTGTTATTAAACAACATTATCTCTCACACGTGTATAATAAATTACATGTTGCACTTGTTTATCAAGACATGGAAGGTGATGTATTTGTGTTCAATCTTATCTTGTTAGATTATAGGATTGTTGTAGGACCACTGAAATAAATAAATTTAGAGTTATCTTAAAATATTTTGGCAAGTTGAATGGTTATTCTCTCTATTTTACTGTTTCTATTGACATGGTTTTTCTCATGTGACTTTTACATGTTTTTATTATTTATACATGAATAAAATAAAAGAATTGATTTTGCACAGGAAATAGGAAAGCATGAGGATCAGTTATATAATCAACTGGTTAATGAAACTAGAGATGTAATTGAAAGGTAAGTTGCTTTATAACTATTTTAAAGTTTTTTAAATGAATAACATGTTAACTAGGTTAAAAGTTCATTATAGTTGCATTGTCTACGTAATGTAATATATGACATAATTTCAGGATCGTACATAGCTTTAAAAAAATCTTGTACTTGCAGTAAAAAAAAATAATTGTGGCACACACGTTTCTGTACTGTATTTTCTTGTTCATAATGACACATCTGGGGCATTGGCTACTGCTCATCTCTTTCCCTGCTTCCACCACTAGTTAGTCAGAATTGTTTTGTTTAGGTGGTTTTTTCATATTTACTTAGTAATTAAAAAATAAAAGCAATTTCTATTTTAATTATTATTATAACTTAAACAGTTTGTTTTCTGTTACCATATGGACTTTTAAGCATACATGTATACGGTACGGTATGTAAACAATATCTTCAAGAAGTAAAAAAATTTTGTTTAGGAAATATCTTTCTATATAATCTGACGACCAAAAGAAACTATACCAAGACTATTGAAAAAAAACTAAAACATGAGCATGCAACAATGCATGTTCAATTTGTTTTTTATTACAATATTGCTTTGTCATGTTGTGAACAAACTTTCATTCTCATGAATATGTTTCTTTTGAACATGAATCAAGTTTTGGTTTTTCTTCAATAGTCTCTCAGTCTTGGTTTAGTTTCTTTTAGTCAGCAGTATATTTGCTTAGTACATGTAATTAACAAAACAATTTTTTTTATTGTAACTATGTTTTTCCTTTCTCTGTTACAGTATGGACTTCCATTCAGTGTTACAAAACTGTCTGGATCGAGGGTTCTCAAGTCTCATAGACTGTCTTGCAGAGCACTACAAACATCAAACAACACCATCTTCACAGTATGTAGTAATTACTTAGTTAATAAACAATACATATTCAGTTTAACACTCAAAGTGTATTCAAGTGTATGTAGTTATTACTTAGTTTATGAATACATATTCCGTTTAACACAACGTATACTAGTATTCAAGTGTATGTAGTAATTACTTAGTTAATAAACAATACGTATTCAGTTTAACACACAACATATACTGTATTCAGGTGGTTGGCATATTCCTGTGACAGAACAAGTACAGCAACAGACTGTTATAACGTCTTGTGAATTGCTGCACCCAACCGATATAATTTATTACATGCTTTGTCTTTTAACCAGTAATAATACTTTTGTTTTATTTTAAGCATATATCTTGAAAGGATGAATAGCATGTCTGTAGTTGTGTATATGCATAGTTTTTGGTAGGGGTGAACATACAGTAACTAAATGATTGTTTTTATCTTGTGAGAATAATATGTCTATCATGGAGATATTATTTTTATTAAAATACAGTAAACTATCTAAACCAGTATTTAGCTAATCCAGATTTCTTTCTAAACCAGCATGATTTCAAAATCCTTTCCAGCTCCATCACTGGCATATTTTGTTGGTCCCAAGTGAATCTAGTTTAGACAGTCGACTATTTGTTTCAGTTTACATGATGTGACGATACCACTAGCTAAGTTGATACCAATTGTGGACAGTTTGCTGTACAAGCTGTGCAGTGATGCACCCAACCCTTTGATACAGGTAACCATATTTATACTAATCATTCTAGCTTTATGTAGTAAATTAGTTCTTTTAGACACACTTGATACTTTTCAGCACAAAAATTTTGAGTTCATTGGCACAGCATGTGTTTAATTTAATATAATGTTTTACTATTAGGTCATCGTATTAAATCAATGTCCAGGATCAAGGGAATTGGAGTTTAATATTTCCGAAACAAGGTAGACAAGTCTGGTAGTCAAATATCCTTTTTATAGAAAAAAGTTGTATCTGCCTGTATTTCAATTTAGTGACAATGGAATGGATGAATTGTATTTAATATCAATGCATTTAGGTATACATAGAAAGTTATAAGTTTTTGTATCTCCCTATGACTTAATTTTGTCATTAAGTTATGTTGTCATACTCAACCCAGTTAAATATTGCTGAGTGAATGTAGTTAACATGGATTAGATTAATAACCCTGTACACAAATTACAATATTTAACAAAGTTACTTCACCTGAGTGACATGCATAGTGAAATACTGAACTGACTTCAATATGGTTGTGAATGATTTTCATTCTTATTGAAAATTCACCACTTCAGGGCTTTAACTTAAAAGCGGCCATTGCCACTGGTGTTGTATATATTGTCATTGGCAAGGTGCTTCACTTGTGGCTATTTTTGGCCACTGGTAAATAATGATCTGCCCTACCCTCTTTTCACTAGTCACTGCCACTTTTCTCATTTGGTTGCCCAGCAAAATAACAGCTCTTCTATTATGTTTATTTGTTGCAAAAGTTAAGTTTTAATAAATTGCCAAAAAATTCTAAATTGCTGTGAGTTGTCAGATACTAATGACTAAATTATATTAATATTTACTATTCGTATGTGGACATAGAAATCATTTGAGTCTCTGTTTTGTAGGAATTGCTTCTTCTGGACGACGTGAAGGCTTTGGCAGCTAATATTTACGAAGCATTCAGTGATCAGCAGGAAACTGTGGGACAATCTGGCATTGTGCAGTTTAAAACATGACACTGATACCATAGTTCATTTAAAATGCATTGTGTATATAGTTTTATATCTTTCACCTATGAATAATGTATGACTTTCACTTAAACCGATTGTATTTTTTTTGCAACCTGTGAATAATTTCATTTTAAATAAATTATTTTCATTATAAACTTGATACTTGTGCACTTTTATCCATTGTATAGTTCACATCTTTGCTTAGAGAACTTTGATCTCCATCAAAACACTTTCCTCTGATAAAACAGGCTGAAGATGTGGGAGGTGATTTTAGCTTCAATCAATATTTGGAAAAATATGATTTTAATTGGTAAACAGCATTTGTTCTACAAAATTATAAATTTATCAATCAAGTGTAACTAACAATAGGGGCAGGATCTAGCCCAATCAGTGGAGAACACCGGAATTTGTTGCATCAAAATATTAAACCTCAGTTGAACTATTATCCGATTGGTTATTTTCCATCCAAAACTGCTCTACAACTTAACAAAGGCTGTGGTATGTGTTGTCATGTCTGTTGGGATGAAAAGTAAAGTTTGTTTTAATGACACCACTAGAGCACGTTGATTGTTTTTAAGTCTGTTGGGATGATGACACTAATGGAAAAATGTAACATGTGCAGGTTTACAATCAGTCTGCTCTAATGGCATTGTTAAATTAAAAAAACCTTTACTGTAAAAATAATATAATAACAAACAATATCTGAATGGTTTTCTTTTATTTTGTAACAAATGAAGAACGTGTAAATAGATTTTTAAAAAAGGAAAAAATACTGATGATAAAATTAATTTTAACATTATCAAAGCTGAGATTGAGTATATTTCAATTACCGGTAAATGTAATTAATTTGTAAAATACATGTAATAAATTACTAATTTTTATTATCCATGTAAAATGTGTTTTTTATGCTTATCTTTACAATATGTTTTATCATAGTTTTTATTTGTGATCATAAAAGAGTATGACCAAGTAAATAAATTACTATGTGAGATCAAATTTTGTGCTTGTTTTTAATCAATTAAAAAGATATTGTTGACAAATTAAAAGTTATGTCTGAAAAATACTTCAAGTAACTTTGATAATGCTACTTTAAACGTGTAAAATTGTAAAACACACAAAATGGCATACAAAAAAATAGTGCACATAAAATATTTAGATTTTTTTTAAAATACAGTAAATTCATTTATCTTTTATGTTTAAAATACAGCAGTTTAATTGATCACAGTTAACTGAAATAATGTACTTTAATTTTATATTGTTACCACATGTGTTGCTGATATGTACCTATAGACAGTCACAAGGAACAGCACATCAAAACACGAGGGTGTTCAATGAAAACATAAGAATGAACTGCAGAAAAACTGTCTTATACATATATATATGATATACAGTAGTATTTAAATTCATATTTCTTTTACTGTTGCTATAATAACAAAAAGCATGTGTATATCTACCAAAAACACATAAAAATGGGGTGGGTAAGTTTTGTAAATAAAATATTTAATACACAAAATATATTCTCCATAATTTGTATAAACATTTGACCTTTTGTTTTCTTTATAAAACCATTTACCTTTTTTCCCCATTACATTATTGCTAAAACAATTGTGCCATTGTTTGTGACTTAAAGTATATAATAGTGGTAAGGCAAATTTTATTCAATATATGTTTTAGTTACAAGTTTTATGTCTTATTGACATCATCTGTTATGTAGATCACAATAATTTAATTTAAAACTATTTTTGTTTTTAAAATTATTGAGCATTCATTTATAAAACAGGTTGATTATATTTCAAAAGTATTACCAATGATTATATTTCAAAAGTATTACAAATAATGGATAAAAAAATTGAAATTAACTGAAGAGTAAAATAGTGAAAAAAAATCACCACAAAAATGTATAAAAAATAATTGTATAAATCCATTCGTGGCTTAATTCAGAGAGTTAAGATTATCCTCTGTGTTAATATACACCTGGATTTTGAGTTTGATGTTAGTAAGTATTGATGTTTTGATTATCACAGTGTTGTAACACACACACAAACACACGCATTTAAATCTAAAATACATACAGTAATATATACTCAACAAATTTAATTAAGGGCCAGTAGATATTTTTAGGATTTTTGCATATTGGTTCATAAAGATACTTGTCATTTTGTTTGCTCTAATTTTTTGTTTAAATCATAAATTATTATTAAGAACATGCCATACCGTATGTTGACATCTTACAATGGAAGAATTTTTTTTTTATATATTTAAAGAACAATTCCAAAAAATATATCTACTGGCCCTTAATTAATTTTGTTGAGTAAAGATGATAAATTCCAGTGTTGTAAGATACACACATACAAACACACATATTTAAATGATTATATTAAAACTAAAAAACAATACAGATGGTAAATTCCTTCACCCATTCTGACTGATCTAATAGCACTTAGCTTAAGAATGAGATTCAGTGGATGCTTTACTGATATGGAGAATTGATATACATTTTTAAGAGTGAAACAACATGATCAGATTTTGTCTCTTGTATGACACTTTTGAGTTACTGTAGTCCTAATTTAATTATGATCCAACTTATTCAATAATTAAGACAGAATTAAAATTCACAAATGTTTGACAATGTACAACACTATCCTCTATGTCAAAAAGACAAAAATCTTAATAAAAAATAATAAAATCTAAAATAGAATAAATCTAGTCTAAATATATAACACCCATATTAATCTAAATTGGTTCTAAAATAAATTATATTATTAATAACAAGTAGTACAAAGTTACAAAAATTCACAAAATTCTGACTATAATCAACATGAATGATGAAATGGAGAAAGTAACTGAATATAAATATAACAATAAAATGTTAATATAAAAATAATATTTCAAATACATTATTTTCAAAATCAATCCTTTAATTTAATGCTATTACTAAACTCTGTGTGGTTTAATGGGAGAACATGGAACTTGTTGATGACACAAGGAGTAGAACTGTGGGGTTTCGCAATCATATAAACATAAATTATGGGCACAACTTGTATCAAGGAAAAAAAATTGCAAACACTAGCTGAGCTTATAGTATATTTAGTAAAACCATTAATTCAAATGGAAAGATCCATACCTGGCTAGGCCTCTGAAATACATTATTAAAATAAATTATGGAACAATGAATTTGACCTACCTAATAAAATTATAATTATTGATGTTTCAACATTCATGTGTACAGAATATTGTACACTAATTAAAATCATGATTTGATCACACAAACATACAAATGAATTAAAATATATATAAATGATTATCACACCAAATTTAATAAATGAAACCACATTTTGTGCATCAATATTAAGTGATTACACTTTGAGGGGTGAGAGGGAGTTCAGATAAGGTAAACTATGGATTTTAAATATTGAAAAGATTGTCATCTTAAGAGCAGCATTGCCAGATATCATGGCTCGGTGAGGTTTCATTAATACAGAATGCGACTAAAATCGTTGAGAAAAGCAGATTTGATGGTTGGAATATCACATTTCATTAGATATTAGTCACATTCTGTAATAAAACATCTATACATGCATTCACATAATTGTTATACTGACTAGCTGTCTCCAGGTTTTAATAACAAAATTGCAACTGTAATCATTGATATCTTATTAAATATCTCACAAAATTTGGCTTTGTCAGTTTTCAAAACTTGTAACAAAAATGTTTGGCACTTTTGCTGATTACAGTATGTGTTTGAAGCAATTATGCACCAAGATGATAATAAAATATATTTAAATCAATAATTAATGTCTTTTACTTTTACAAAACATAAATAGAGACACATCACCATCAAGAAAACCAAGCTGTCAACAGTTTTTTAAATCTATAAAAACAGATCATGTTTGTTCCCATGATGTGTACATCAATGTCTTATGCACCTAGTTAGACTATACGGTAAGTACACGCACATCATATTCACATGTTAGTTCAAGAGATTATTTGTATTAAACCTACAGGTATCTTTTATATTCTGATCCTGAAAACAGACTAACACTTTATTTGTGTTAAGAGTTAAAAATACTAAATAACTGAAATACCATTTCAAGTATCACAACATTAAGTTGCCAGTCTATATTTGTCATGGGATTTGTCTTTTGTCAGTGACAGGATATAAAAAAATGAAAACTGCATATACTGATCCACAGTGAAAAACAACAAAACTAAATTTTAGATTTGTTACCTTCATAAAAATAACAAACATTTAAAAGCTTTTGGTGAAGTTTGTAAACAATTATAAAGAGTACAAACTAATATAATTAAATTCAATGATTGGTTAGGAAAACAATTTCCAGATTTCTAATATATAAATATATCTTACATGACACAGCTTGACTTTATGCACCAGTTATAGTGTCATGTTTTGGCAATGCTGTTGTGCCACATTATAGTACATTGTGGGGAAAAGCCAACAAATTTTTAACACGTTCAAAATTTAAATTTCTAATTCATGTTTTGTCATGATTGATCACATTTTACCCATGTTGTTTCACATTTCCTCACATGGCAGCCAAAATGTGACACAATGACTAGGGCATAAGTATCTTTTGATAAATCAAATCTTAAAGAATAACAGGTAAACTTCTGGGCTAAATATTTCACAAAAATTATCATTCTATTTTAACACATTAGTAAATGTTAGCATATTCAAAGCTGATTTGATTAAAAATTAAAGTAAAATATACTTCTACAAAACATTAAGACAACACAATGACCTGAAAGAAGAAACCCCTTAAAGAGGCCATTTAAAGACCATTCACCTCACCTAGGACGGATTTCTTTATATACAAACATACAGTAAATCCTGTATTAACCAGTCACCCAGTGACTACAAAAAGTGTCCTCTTAATACAGGTATTATTGTACTAAATTAGGTGGTTTGAGAGAACTGGCATTCAGGTGTCACTTCAACAGGTTTGATAGTAAGTTAATCTCAGCAGTTTCCACTCAATATTGTTAACCTGAGATCAATATCTATTATAATAATGAGCACAGCATCAATGCATCTAAACAAGGGTTGAAATAATCAGTGACCTGGTCAACAATGGTGACCATATTTTAGAACTGGAGCTTAGAGAATAGTATTAAACATGTATAACCCTAATCTTATTCATCCTGTGCAGAACTTTGGGGGAATTAGCCCCTGAACCACTAATAGGCTAGTCGTTGAAGGGTTGGACCCGGAAAAAAATGGTAAAGAAATGGTTTTGGTGTCATTAGAAGCGTATTCAC
>JAUTWP010152152.1:0-11185 GCA_033042655.1 Cyathermia naticoides
ACGTCCAATAACCGATGATGATAAAAATCAATGTGTTCCAGTGGCATCGTTAAACAAAACAAACTTTACTTTTATGTGCAATGGGTATGTAAGTCAAGTCAAAAGAGTTAACGTCTAAATTCAAAGCAAGCTCTTACAGCAGACGCTTATTTTGAGCTCAGGACATCTGTCACCTGTGGTATCAGATAGGAGCACGTGTATGTAAGTCAAGCAAAATGTACCGTCTTCATTCAAAACAAGCTGTTATAGCAGACGCCTAAATTTGGCCCCAGCTATGACATCAGTCATCTCCGGTATTCAAGACAGCTCTAAGTGTTGTCAAGTCAAACAAATTAACGTCTATATTCAAAACATGCTGTTATAGCAGACGCCTAACTATGATTATGACAGTCATCTCTGTGGCCCAAGATAGGATATTAAACAGTTCTGTTTCTAACGACTCGCTAAGTTCACTTGTTCATTAATAATTTTATCTAGATACAAATATTGGGCCAAAATTACGATGCCTGTTTAAGCATTGTAAATGTATGTAGTTACTCTTGTGTTTAAGAGAAAAATACGCTTCTTAATTTCGTCCCATTGTTTGTTATCGTTAGCTCTTCCGTTTGTTAAGCCGTCTGTTCATTCATTCATTAGATGTTTCATGTGGCGCTATTTCCCCAGCATGTTCAGTTCTTGTTTGCAGGAATGAAATTTCCATTATCGTCTTCATCAAACACTGACGTGTGGCTCAATCAAATAATACGCGTTGCTCACATGTTTTCGCACACAACGTATTTCCGTGTCATTCTGGCTGTGTAGCTTTGAATGTGGGGAGCGGGATGTAGCTCGGTTGGTATAGTTTGCCCGGATTAGAAACGGTCGGTCGTCGGATCGATCCTTCTCAACGGATCCATCTGTAGTTTGAGCTATTTTCCTTTCCAACCAGTGCTTACAACTGGTTCACGAATCAAAGGTTGTGGTATGTGCTTCCCTGTCTGTGGGAAAGTGCATATAAAAGTCCTTGCTGCCTATCGGAAAGAGTAGCCTAAGTGGCGGAAGCGGATTTTCTCTCAGAGAAATGGACGAATTGACCATATGAATGACGTCCAATATCTGATGATAAGATACAAATCAATGTGCTCCAGTGGCATCATTAAATAAAAACAAACTACTTTTGAACATGGCTGTCGTGACGTCGACTTTGTACGTTCGTTGTAGACAGTTTTTTTTATATAAATTTCATAAAAAAAGAATTAACGCCTTTGCTATTGTTTGTATTTTTGTTTTAACTTTGGTGTAGTGGTGTTAAGTTAGCTATTTATTATTGATTGTTTTTAATGTAGTTTTTTTAGATATTGATATAAACTGTAGAGTACCGTATCCCAAATTCATATCTCTAAATTAAACAAGTAACTAATATTCCATAATTATTTGTTGCAAAATTACATGTACTATATTTCAACCCCCCAAAAAAAGTTTTTGACTGTTTACCATTAAACATTCATTGTTTTTAAAAAGTAGCCTATGTGGTGGCAGCGGGTTTCCTTTAACGAAATGTGTCAGAATGACCATATGTATATCGTCCAATAGTCGATAAGATAAAAAAAAATGCAATGTGCTCTAGTGGCATCGTTAAATAAATAAAAAAATCATTTCGTTTTTTTAAGACATATTTTTTATATTTTCATGAAAGAGACGACATCGTGAAACCCACTCCTCTTTCCATGTTGGTCAGCTCATGCAGTCGACTGATGCCCAACACGTACGAAATTCCTAAACCGGTGCCCACGTTTGTTCCGTTTCACCCCGGACTTCAACCTTCGTTATACACTTCCCGCGTTCAGCCTCATTTTCCCGACGTCGTGAACGCTGCCAATGCCGTACGACAGCCTCAACCGATGCAGAGAATACACGCGTCATCGTTGGATATTCACAACGCACAACTCGCCGGAAGTAACTTGAGAATACATCCGCCATCACCAGTGACGTCACGATCGTTCGATTATGAACTGTACCAAGCTCGATTGCTTCAACAGAATTTCATGGCGGCCGGACAGACATTTGTACCAACCAGCATTCCGTTGTCAATGGGACCAACATCTCCTATAGGGCACCATCATGCATCGAATCTTCCAAAACAGTTGTCTCCTCCGCCTGCCAAGGAGGCCGAGGTTGCATGGTGGAGTATCCAGTCCCCTTCTTCCACTCCTAGCCTCTCTCCCGATCTCATGTCAGTTCCGCCGGGTTTTATGTTCAATCAAGGAAGCGCTACTGAATTGCAAATGGCGTCCATGTTGCAGGGACTTAAAGGGGGGATAACTCCAACTCGCCGGTGTAGACGATGCAGATGTCCAAATTGCCAAAACGCGACAGGGTCTACTAATTCTTCTAATTCTTCTAAAAGAAAACAACATATCTGTCACATCCCAGGTTGTGGGAAAGTTTACGGAAAGACGTCCCATTTGAAGGCTCATCTGAGATGGCACACAGGGGAACGTCCGTTTGTCTGTAATTGGTTGTTTTGTGGGAAAAGCTTTACTCGATCCGACGAACTACAGCGTCATTTGCGGACGCATACGGGAGAGAAGCGGTTTGCTTGTAACGAGTGCGGAAAACGATTCATGCGCAGTGATCATCTTAGCAAACATGTGAAAACCCACGAAAACAAACGTGTTGGAAAGAACGTGCAGCGCGAAAGTGATGACGTCACAAATGACGTAGAACACAATTCTGACGACGAGGACATTGATGTAGATGTTGAATCTGATCTGTCGGATGATATAGATCTGACTAAAGTTGAAGAGTGTGAAAATGTTAAGTAATTATTTATAACTATAAGCTATGAATGTCAAACATTCACAATATATTCTCGATTTTATCAAAATTGGAGACTTTAATTCTGCAGCTATTTTATCTTTGACACGATCTCATCTCCACATATCTTTGTTCCACAAAGTGTGGCAGTACCAATGGCGTCAAGTCAACAGGTGTTACAACTACATTCAGAACAAGCTGTGACCTGTCATTCCCTTGTCAATGACAGGACATCAAAGTTCTCAATCTCGTAAAAACAATCTGTTATAAAGTACAATGGAGCTTTAAAGCTTCCTTATAAGCAGGCGCTTGTATATAACAATAATTATAGCTTTATACGTGCTTAAATTAATTATGGCCGTGTGCCCGTTGAAGACAGGTGGCTTTTATTATAAGATGCCATTATGTTTTCTGTTGTTTTGTATGACTTGGTAATGGAATTAATAGTGGACAGACCAATGGTTTCACTTTTCTTCTGATGGATTAAAATAAGTTCAAATTGGATATAGCATGTTCTGACTTTAAACTCTAAACTGTTTTCCCATCATACCCCATCCAACCTACACGCATGCACACGCACGCCAACATACACACACACATACACAAATTACGTTTTCAGTTGATGGTTGGATAGGAAACGTAATTTCAACAAATCTTGTCAGTAAACATTTAAAACGTGATTTCTGTGGTTAGACCCACACATAACTTAACAGCGGCGGTTCCAGAAATTTCATTTAGGGGGTGGGTGGGAGCGCAATGACAAGCCCAAGTGCCACAAACGTTCTCAAAATTATTTACAACGTAAAAAATAAAAAAATCGCTAAATTTAGGAGGGCGGGCGCCGGGTTCTCCACCATATAGAACCTCGCATGCTTAAAATATAAAAAAGATAACAGTTTTGAGTTGGTAATTGGATATGAAAAGTAATTTCAACTTAACTTGAAAGTAACAATTTTAAACGTAATTTTGACTTAATATTTAAACAGATCGGTTCAATGATTTGTTCTTCAAATATTTATCTAAACATGTATACAGTCAAACCTTTCTTAAGCAACTACACAAGAGTAACAAAAAGTGGTCTCTTAAGACAGGTGTCTGCTTAATACATGTTATATTGTACTAAATTAGCTAATTTGAGAGAAAATAAAGGTGACGTTTGAAGACAGGTGGTTGATTAATACAGGTTATATTGTACTAAATTAACTGATTTGGGAGAAAATGAAGGTGACCTTTTAAGACAGGTGGCCCCTTGAGCAAATTTGACTGTACATGTATATTAAATTTCTTTTATCACAGCTATTTAAACGAACCGAAGTCTATTAATGTGGTAACTTGCGTCTTCAATGAACATCGCTTGAAAAAAGCTGCCAACGTTGCGGGTATTTAAATAATGTATTGGTAAAGGTAAATATATAATAGTTACAGGTGTTTAATGAAAAAAGTTACATTTAAACAGCATTTATTTATATCTAGTGAGAACATTCTACTTTTAAAACCAGTTAGTGAAGAATGTTGGACGAGCTTCAAAGCAAATTGTGTCAACACTTGACGTTTTTCTGTGAATGGTGAAAACTGTATTTAAATTTTGTAAGAGTACAAATGTTTTATTTTATTGAATTTTCAACATGACAAATTTAAAACGTATTTGCAGCTATATGTATCACACCATTTTAAATGGTTGAATGTGGCAAGGATTTAAAAAATAGTGTAAAACTATTATATTATGGGGTTTTTTCTCAGCTATATTGAAAATATATCCGTTTATCGATTAAAATAAGTAATATGGTGGTCATGCTGTATATCAAGATGTAACTTCATTATATTCGAGTAAAACAATGAGATTGGTTTGGAAAATGTGACGTTTGTTTTAATAGTAATTTTACTGATTCAACACATTGCTTTGATACACTTGACAAATATGTATATCAATTTATTTAGTTATATTTTATAATCACGTTATATCCAATTGAAAGCAATGTTTCTTGATTTGGTTTGTTTTTCTGTTTGAGATAAGCATATCCAAACACACATATCAAATCTTTAAAAGGTCTGATATTTGTTGTTGTGAATAATTAAAACCATGGTTCAACATCCATTTACCCGCGTTTCCTTCGAACGCATTGTGTGTGTGTGTGTGTGTGTGCGTGCGTGTGTGTGTTTGGTGGTGCGGGGGTGTATGTGTGTATAAAATCATATGTATAGCATTGTACAGCACAATAACAGTTTACAATCCAATAAGATTGAAAACAGATCTCAATAGTTGAAACATGTAAAAATTAAATGTATTGTTATATTATATATGTATGTCCATACATGCATAAATATGCTTATATATATAATACGCACACACACACATGCATGCATATACGCATACACACATACATGCATGCATATACGCATACACACATACATACGCATACACATACATGCATGTATATACGCATACACACAGATACACACACAGTTAATGTTGAATCCTGCGTGTTATTGGTGATGTGGTTTTTGAGAGATTTTAATTATTGTTTTGTTATTGGTCTATGAATGACGTTAAACGTGTATTACACTGTTTTATGATCTCAGTATAAATTGTTATCACTGCATACTTATGTATCAATCAAATGTACTCAAATATAAATAAAATATATAATTTCAATACGCTTTCTGTTTTTGGTTTGCTACTGTTAAATAAACTGACCCCCAAAACAAACGATACCTAGACTCTGAGACTACCGAAGAAAAACCAAAGCATGTTGCATGTTAAAAAGATATGAGAATGAAATTTTGTTCACAACATGCCAAAACATCATTCTAACAATAAAAAACAAAACCACTTTTGAACATGTAATGTTGCATGTTGATGTTTTGGTTTTTCTTTAGTCGCTCAGTCTTTGTATCGTTTCTTTTGGTATTCAGTATATATCAATAGCCTACATCAGTTTAAACTAATTGTGTTATTGGTCAACGTGTGCTTATGGATAGGATTGAAATATGCTGGAAAATGTAACACAAAAGTAGTTTTGTTTTTTAACGACGCCACATTGATTTTAATCTTATTGTCGGCTATTGGACGTTATACGTCTGGTCATTTGAAACATTTCTTCAGAGAAAACACTGCCTCCACATAGGCTACTCTTTAAGATATGCAGCAAGGGACAGGAAAGCACATGCCACGGCCTGGTTGATGTAACACAAGTAGATTTATCTTCATAAACCTTTTTTAGTTCAGGATACCGCGATATTTTGAGACCCAGTATGTTTATGAACGTGAACGTTCGTAAGTTTTTTCTAAATGCTCATAAATCCACAATGGTTTCAACATATTATCATTGTTGTTTTAAAAACTTTATCAATCCACCAATTTAAGGAAGAATTGGTTGAATTTCTGTTGATGCAGACCCTAGCCAGGGTATCCTCTGCCAGAGCAAAAGTAGTTTGTTTTATTTAACGACGCCACTGGAGCACATTGATGTTTATCTTATCAGCGACTATTGGACGTCAGTCATATGGTTTCATTTAGAGGAAACCCGCTGCCGCCACACGGGCAACTCTTTTCGAAAAGCAGCAAGGGATCTTTTATGTGCACTTTCCCACAGACAGAACAGCATATACCACGGCCGTTGATGACCGGAAAATAACCCAGACTGCAGATGGGTCCACTGAGAAGGATCGATCTGACGACCGACCGCTTCAAAGGCGGGCACGCAACCGACTGAGCTACATCCTGTTTCCCTCTGGCAGAGCTCAGATGGATAGTGGGTATCGCCGTTTATAGAGGGTATATATGACAATAGTGCCAGTTATTTGGACTGACCCATTTGCAGTTTGGGCTATTTTCCGTTCCAACCAGTTGTGTTCAAATGGTTCGTCAACGGTCGTGGTATGTACTGTCTGTGAATGAGTACATATAAAAGACCCTTGTTGCTTATCGGAAAGAGTAGCTTAACAACATGTATAGTGGCATCATTATATAAAAACAAAATAGATTGAGCTGTTCCGCTCCCTAGTATGAGAAAGGAGCCCATACATGCAACTCATTTCAAATTGGGTAAACAGTTGACAAAAAATTATATCATTATTTTAAATTCCGAAACATTTTTAAAAGACTGGATTTTGAGAATGGTCAGAAAAGAGCTGGAAAAAAGGAAAAGGCAATGAAAAGAATAGATAATACATTGTTAATGTGTGTGCGTATAATTGTGTCTGTGTGTCTGTGCGAGTGTACATGTATGTGTGTGTGTGTGTATGTAAGTGTGTATGTGTGTGTTTGTGTGTAGGCCTATGTTGTTATATATGTTAGTGTGTGATTGTGTGTATGTATGTCCAATAATATGTGTATGTGGTATTTGTGGGTATGTATCTGTGTGAGAGTGTGCACGTTGATAAAGACCGCTACAGACATATAAAATATACTTTGACAGACACACAGACAGAACTGCCCTGTGCTTAGGAGCTCTAGTTACAATACTCGTTTTTGCCGATGTTTAAGGTCTTGATGTTTGTTTACTAGTAATGCATAACATTGACTGGGTACCAGTCAAAGTTTCACAAGCACTCATGATAAAAACTATTGATAAACCGTTCATATATTTCCCATACTGTTAGGTAAAAATAGAGAAAAATGCAACATAATAATGCATTGTTTGGATTTCCGTTCTGAAAACCTTTAAACAGTAAATTCCGTTTTCCTGTCTGAATTGCAAATGTCATTTGAGAACTTATAAAACTATTCATCTCAACTCTTCAAGGAATTAGGCAAAAAGCTCACTTCAAACCGTTTAAGATTATCAAAGAATGGCAAATCTCCGTTTCTTGTCGACCACACAAAGATGGAATTCGTGACGTCAGGCCAATACGATTTTCTGTTCGCCAAATCCAACCGAAAAAAGGAGAGCCTTTTACAAGTCTGGTCCGGCTTGTTTGCGCTATTTGTTTTTCGGATCACGACGGCTTGGCTTTTGATGTTTGAAGCATGTTAGTGATGCTAGGAACGGGAAAATGCTTGATTCGATATCACAGATCAGTTAGTTCTGTATCTTCACATCCACAGATACCACAACCAGTGGTGTAGCTAGCTGTGGAGTAAGGGGCAGTTGCTCCCGCTCCCAAAGACTGTACCCCCCCCAAAAAAAAATGAAAACAACGCTCTCAGGTTATTGATGTTGACATCTGTCTAAACTAGATTTACTTGGTACCAACAAAATATTCTGGTTTAGAGTGTTGGTATAGACAGAGTTATGGAGCTGAACGGGACATAGAAATCATGCTGGTTTACACAGAAATCCGGATTTGACAAAATAATACTGGTTTACTCTGAAATTGGTGCAAAATGCTATTTTAGGTCTCTAGATTTTAAAATTTCCTGGAGAGGTGTAGGTGGCATGCTCTCGGAATCTTGCGTCTTCATATGTATACCATAACCCTCTCCTCTCTATACCTCTCCTTCGTCCATTTTGTTTCTTCTATCTTGTCCTTCACAACGCAGAATGACCGCCCAAACAACGTGATTACTTTGAACAGCGTAGCAATTTGGGAATGGCCGGTGTTGTTTGTTTGCGGATTAATTCGTAATATGGAAATTTGGCCACGTCTGCGCGTTACATGACAATTGTCGTGTTTGTTGACAGAATGTCGCACACTACAAGGGGATTTGTCTAGTTAAGATGCAACAAGCGATTGATTTTCAGATTATCACATAGCGTAACCGCCAGGCAATATAGAGCGCAGAACAAGATGTGGTGTTATGAAAAAAGACAGTACATGTTGTTTAACGTCTACGTTCAGAGCCATGCTGTTATAGCAGACGCCTCTCCCGGGCGCCGATTATTGTATTATCCATCCACTGCTTCTGAGACAGGAAAAGGTGGAGGGACGTCATTCATATGGTCATTTTGACACAATTTTAGAAGAAAACCTGCTGCCGCCACATAGGCTACTCTTTTCGATAAGCAGCAAGGGATCTTTTATATGCACTTTTCCATAGACAGAACAGTACATAGGCCTACCACGGCCTTTGATGAACCAGTTGTGGAGCACCGGTTGGAACGGAAAATAGCCCAAACTGCAGCTGGGTCCACTGAGAAGGATCGATCCCACGACCGATTGTCTGGTTAAGATGCATCAAGCGATTAATTTTCAGATTATCACATAGCGTAACAACCAAGCAATATAGAGAGCAGAACAAGATGTGGTGTAATGAAAAATGACAGGACAAGAAACTCTGGCATTGTCGGAGTTTGTGCCCACGACAGGCGTGCTTGAACACCTGTTGTGATGTAAGCACGTTAAAATATGTCCAGTCCACAGGACATGCTGTTTAACGTCTACGTTCAGAGACAGGTTGTTATACTAGACGCTTCTCTCGGGCGCCGATTATTGTATTCATCCACTGCTTCTGGGACAGGAACATGGGGGAGGGACCAGAGGGTGTGTGTGAAAAAAGTTAAGTTTGTTTTATTTAATGACGCCACAGTAGCACATTGATTTTTTTTTTATCTTATCATCGGTTATTGAATGTCAAACAATTGTTAATTTTGTCACATTTGAAAGGAAATCTGCTGCCACCGCATAGGCTACTTGTTACGATAAGCAGCAATGGGTCTTTTATATGCCCTTTCTCACAGTCATAATAGCACATACCACGGCCTTTGGTGAACCAGATGTATACAACTAGTTGGAACGGAAAACAACCCAACGATAAAGATGCCGCAATATAAATTATGTTGAAAATTAGTTACAATTTTACCTCTCAGGGAGGCCTTGGTATGTGGTGTCCTGTCTGTGAAGGTGCACAGAAAGACCCATTGCTGCTTATCGAAAAGAGCAGCGGGTTTTCTCTAAAACGTTTAAAAATTACCATATGATTGACAATAGCCGATGATAAGAGAAAAAATCAATTTGCTCAAGTGTCGTTCGTAAATAAAAAAAACTTACTTATTTCGGGTTTTATTTCCAATAGTTGATGACAAGATAAAACAAACCAAAGTGCTGTAGTGACGTTGTTAAATAAAAAAATACTTTTCAATAGCCGATGATAAGATAAAACAAACCAAAGTGCTCTAGTGACGTTGTTAAATAAAACAAACTTTACTCTTCTTTTTTTCACCTCAGTGGGGGTTGGCAAATGTAAACTAGATGTTGTGCCTTTAATTTGATTTTGTTTTGTCTACACTGATCTCTATCGGATGCTTCTGACAAAACGTTTCATATTTTATTTATTCTACTCATCTGCTCACCTATTTGCCAACACGCTGCTTTGCAAGGGAACATTGAACCGAATCAACTTCCTAGGCATTTTCAATTTATCCGATCTGGGGCGGATCCAACTTTTATGATGAGAGGGGTCCAAGGGAAAAAGGACGCCATAACATGGACGGCTGTATTTTTAACGTGCTTACATCACTAAATAAGTGTTCAAGCACGCCCCTCTTGGGCACGATGTCCGACGTTGCCGGACACCCTACCCAGGACGGGATTACCATAGGATTATGAAAAGGCACTATTGAAAAAAGTACACACGGTTCACATGGACCATAATATATAATAGTGCTACAAAATGGACGCTGGCAGACGTATTCTACAGTAATAATAATTTAAAAAACTAAATAAAATTGTAAAAAACCCACCCTAAAATCCTTCATAAAAGGTGTACTCCTCAAAATTTAGGGGGATCAGGACCCCTTGTACCCCCCACACTCAACAGAGACGCTGGCAGACGTATTCTACAGTAATAATAATTTTTTAAAAATAAATAATTTGTAAAAAACCTAAAACATCCTCCATAAAAGGGTTACTCCTCAAATTTGAGGGGGATCAGGACCCCTTGTACCCCCACCCCCAGGGACGCTGGCAGACGTATTCTACAGTAATAATAATGTTTAAAAACTAAATAAAATGGGTACCTTTCAAATTTGAGGGGGTGCGAAGCCCTTAGACCCCCCTTCTAGATCCGCCCCAGCACTGAACCGAATCAACTCCTTCTCTTGGCATTTTCTATTTATCCCATTTGACTTCAAACGTTTTTGACGCTATTTCACAATTTGCATGCTAAAGCCTGGCTGAAGACCCGTGAAAGGCGAATCAAGCTCGACTATGTTGAAATCATTTGTACGACTGTTTGTAAAGTTTGTTTTCCAAATGTCTGTCATAATCTCACTTGCAGATTAGCCAATATTCTCCCACTTTGATGTGAACATATAATAAGCTACAAAGTGGAGACGGGAGAATATTGTGAACTGTACGGCAGAAAGGTATTTCCGTACTATTCAAAAAGGCGTATAACCAGACGGAAAGAAAATATTCTTTCTCATTAGAGGAGCGGGATGTATCTCAGTCGGTAGCGTGCCTGCCTTTGAAGTGGTCGGTCGTCGGATCGATCCTTCTCAGTAGACTC
>JAUTWP010152263.1:0-11182 GCA_033042655.1 Cyathermia naticoides
TTACCAATTATATTTCCCTGTATATTTTGAACTATGTGAATAATAAATAGACAATAACTTACAAGTTATGAAAAATTACGGATTATTTGTCCCGAGTGAAATTAATGTTGTGTCACGAGCTTTAGCGACAGATAATTCGTAATTGTATTTATTACAGTGTAAATAGTAAATAGAAATTTAAACTTTATACATGACATAAACTATGTCTATAGGCTACAAGACGTAAAAACCTGAATAAACTGATGACATCACAAAAGCAAAAGTAATCACTTCAAAAGCTATCTTTAAGTAAACAAATCAAATGTAAGCAAGAGAGGTCAAATTCTTAATGAACTACCAAACTAACGTCATTACATCATCGGGGTAGCTTCACATTTTCCCTGAGAAAAGATAGAAAACATATTCACCTGGATCTCACAGCCCATATGCGTAATAACAAGCTTTACTTACTGACATTCGTGACTGCGTAGATTGAGGTGGAGCCTGCACAACCGGCGATGACGACACTTGTTCATAGTTCAGTCTGGAATAGATCTCCCTCAAATACAACATTGTCAAGTGTAAAATAAATACCAACAACAGCTCAATACTTAGCAACATGTAGACGCAGAGGTTTTCTGCAATCGCAGGAAATGGACGGAATTCGTGGAATTCATTATGGAACGGAAATTATATTTCGAAACAGAATTTTAATTTTTAGCGGTCGAAAAACAATTACCATTTTACTATTGTTACACGCTATAAAAATTAAGATTTGTCAATGTTGTCAAACGTGCGATGTCTCAATTAGAGGGATTTCCGCTTGCAGCCACACTTGCGCATTTAGGCCTAATTTCTGTGATCTGTAATTATGCAAAAATCAACAACATTTGCCGTATCAGGATGGCAAGATAACTTGCATTCATTGCTCAAGGACTAGTGTGACATTGGTTAGATATTTCACCTGCAGTGCTCTGAAGTTTAATTACATAATTTATTCCCGAAACGGAAATGATAGAATTTACAAAAACATGAAACGAAAAACACCTTTTTTATTAAACAGAAAACCACTAGGTCTTAACATGCATACATGATAAGTTAAAATACGCATTATCCCTTTACTTCTTTATCTGTCTCTCCCTCTCTCTATGTGTCTGTCTGTCTGTCTGTCTCTATTTTTGTCCATCATTCTGTCTTACACACATAAATTTCATCTCTACCTACCCAATGCACACTCTTAGATGAGAATCAGTTTATTGAACAAAAATTAAAATGAGTAAAACCATTGAGTACCATCGATGTCCCAAACTGCGATCACTTTAATCATAAAAAGCAACTACACCGCGTTCAGAACAATACTGTATAATTTTCAAGTACAATTGGGTGAAGCTGAAATTAACATGTTGTTGATATAACAAATTATATATTTTTGGATATGCATTCACAAAAGAACACTAAAATTTATGAATATTGTTTTTAAATGCCTAATGTTACTACAGAATTACAGAAATAATAATAACCATTTGTTCTTATTCATTTTGTTTAATTAATTAAGTGCATAGCAACCACATATTAAAATAATGTACTTCCTGGAGTTGCAAATTTTGAATTAAAAAAAAGAAAAAATGTCTAACAGGGGGGTCTGAAAAACACTAATTAATTGATTGGCCTTACTTTTTTTTTCATAAATGCTTCGAGACACGTGTCACAAATGGATGTCAAAACAACATCGTGTTAATTTTTTAGCAATTCTAGGAAGTGAAAAATACATATCGGGATTTTTGAGGAGCACAAAAAAAGGACAGTGAAATTGATGGTTTTAGTAGGTAAAAACTTTACATTAAATTACACACTTATTTAAACCTCTCTTTTTTTTAATGTCATGCCGCTGAAGTAACATTTCAGGAATGCATTGCAAGCAGACGACAAATTCATTGTTGTCTGCACAAAGGGTGCGCGAGAAAACAAACTGATTGCAGTTTCAAGTATAATGGAGTTAGGAGCATTGGCCATACCTATCACTGTGACTATCATAATCAGTGGTTTCATAAATGATTTAACAAAGGCCATGGAAATGATGGTTTGTGCTATCCTGTCTGGGAAAGTGCATATAAAAAATCCCTTGCTGCTTATCGAAAAGAGGTAGCAGGTCTCCTCTCTTCTACTAACATTCACAGACGGCTCGGGAAGCTGACATGACATTGTCATTGACAGTGCACTTGAACTTTAAATTGGCGTAATAGTTAATTCAATAATTCAATTATCCTCCGATTACTGTTTTCCGACGGATAAGCGTAGATCGCAGATTTCGTGAAATGTACAAATTGAAACTTCAAATTCTTTTTCTCAAAGTTCTGTAAACTGAGTATTTAATAAATCCATGAAATAAAAACAGTTCCTTACGAAATGATCGTCCTCGGTAACACGTATGGCCATCATTACACATGTTTGTCAAACATCAGGTACCCGGATGTTGTGTAAAAATTTCCGGACACTCAGCACAAGTTCTATATATTTTTTTTAATCACAGTAGTTACCTCCCTTAGGTTGTGTCATGTGCTACGTAGCCTATGTGGACATCAGACGTTGCTTTTTTGTGACTACTGAAATTTTAGTTTGAGAGTTTTTGTTGACTTTCTAATGATGGTGCGTTTACAATTACACTATTTGACGCAAGACAAAAGTTCAAAACGACATATTATACACAAGATTACTTCTTACGCACGTGAGTTTTACTGGAAGAATTTTTGTATGGCTATCAAAAATAGACTGGCTGTCAATTTGCGGCCCTTGATCTGTAATTATATCGCGAGAAATCCTGAATAAAACGGCTGTCCAAAAACTAATGATCGGATTCGGACGATAATAATTGGATGTAACTTCAACTTGTAAGCACAAAAATAAGTATAACCAACCAGTGACATTCTCTTTGTTACAGTTAATTATCATTACTATAAACTATTTGTGAAAAGCAATTTAAAAAACATGAGTCAATCATCAAACTTTTTAAGTTTCACAATTTTTGATTTCGAAAGTTGCGGTGTCTTCCTTACTTTTTTTCAGGAAGCAGACCGAAAAGTCTCGATCAGACCAATCGCTTTCTCGTTTCGGAACACATCGGCTGATTACGGGTTCATTCGGAATACTTTTTTGTTTAAAATCATCCTAGAGAACCCAAGACACTTTCTAGCATCTCCTCTAGGAAAAAAGTTCGTTCTGGCAAATAGTCCAGGCCATCCAGGGTCAAGTATTAAACATACAGTGTTTGCGGCTCATGATTCAGAATAAACTCGTTGCTGCTTTCCGAGAAGCACTTTCATATGCACTTTCCAACGGGTACGGACAGGAGAGCACATACCATGACCTTTGATGGACCAGTTGTGGACTGATTGGAACGGAAAAAAAAATATATATATTATTATTTCAAGACGAACACTCCACATCTCCCCCGAATACATAGTAGGCCTATCTTCTTTGTTTTTACAGGCCAACAACATATGGACAATATTATTTAATCTAAATATGTATTAAATGTATGCAACGTTTAATAAATGTTTACAAGTATTTGTTAAACAGTTAAATACTTAATGCATGTTTAATAATAGATCTAATAAATGGACAAACTGTGTAGGACCGGGAAACATGTAAAAAAATATTTTTTAACATTTATTAAAATTTATGTCGAACATATTCAATGAATATTTACAAGATCTAATAAATGTTTGGTACATGTATGTTATAAGATAAATGTGTACAAAAACTGGTCAAAATAGCGTTTGCAAACATAATTATTTGGCACCCAGTAGGTGCGCCGCAGGGTAATTTGTGGAAACAAACCACAGAATACCTTTAACGCATGCGCACTGGTTATATAGCAACTGCATGGTTTGGTCTTGTCAAGTTTAGATAAACGACTGTTATTTATAAACCTTTCAAAATGACTACTTACAGGGTGAGGCCTACTGTACCACATATGTTTATATTAATTTTATAAATCGCACACCGACCACAAATAGGTTGTTTATATGCACATTACGTATAATGTTTAAGAAATATATTTGAAGTTTGGTTTGTGTTTCCATTTCTGAATTTCGTTGTCAAGGGAAATTACTCTTCAATTTATAATTTTGAATCTGTATTGAAACACTGATACTACAAATATTATACAGAATACCTTTAAAACGTTTAATCAATAAAACTGTAATAATTTTAATTTTCACAATTTCCTAACTAGGTTCCCAACCGCTGTTTGATTTATTGAATTTTCTGACTTCTACAGTACAGGTGTTAAATTTCGTCAAAAAGGTGTTTTTTGATTGGATGTAATTATAACTCCAGACTCTTAATATCAGTTGTTGATGATAAGATAAAAATCAATGTGCTTTAGTGGCATCTTTGGTTTAAATAAAACAAACTTTACTAATTAATGTGGATACAGGTCGTTTCTCGCTTAATCCCCATCGCACCCGGGTCGTTTCATGCTTATTCCAGTTCGCACACATAGTGAGTTGTTTTGCACCCTATGGTGAGTAGTTCGCACCCATAGGTTATGTAAAATGAATTTTACCCATGATAATGTTGCCATAATATTAATAAATCAACACCATTATAAATATATGTATCAATGTGTTGCTGCCAATTATTATTCAGGACTATACAGATTTAACAGTTTTCCTAAGGGGTCGGTTACATGATGGACTGGGGTAGGGGTTGTTAGGTTAGAACGACCCCTCCAGATATTTTGGCTGTCTACCCAGGGACCTGACAACCTCTATAAATAAAGGTTCCCCTTCCTGAGGGTGATGTAAGCACGTAAAACCTTTGTCCAGTCCTGAGTACTGGGTCTGACCCCCAGGTTATTTGGACATTTGGTTGTAAGAAAGGGAAGGAGAGTTGTGATGGAGCCAGGTACCCATTACGAATGACTTTGCCTTTTTGGGGGGATTTAGGAGCTTTTATTATAGGAAGAGAAGGCAGATTAAGAGATGAAGAGAGACACCCCCCCCCCCTCTTTGATCGTGTAGATCTTGCTGGTGGATCTTGAGGAGTGTGGGGAAGAGTTGATAGCAGAATCCCCCCCCCTCCCATTTTTGGGCCGTGATAGTACCACAACTGGGGATTGGGGTGGGGTGGAGCCTGGAGAGAGTGAAAGAAGGGACCGAAGTGTGTATATACAGGAATTCGCAGGGGGATGGATTCCGATCCTTGATCCACAACTGCCAAATCCCTTGCAGGGTTCAATTTGTTTTTAAAATTTTGTTTAGCAGTTTTCATACCGGATGAAAAATTGAATAGCAACTATTGGATTTTGAATAGCACTTTGATAAAATAAGTAAAATTTAATAAAGCACATTCGTTTCATTAAAAAAGTTTGTTTTTATTAAATGTATCTTGCCATACAATTGTATTGTGGGTTACAAATCAACATAAAAATTATGTTTTTGATAGATGAAAGAAGTATTGTTCTACCCTACTGATAGTATTGGCGATACAATTTTAATTGTGTACAACGGTCAGTTTGTGTACTAGTGCCCCCCTTCCTTCACTTCTAAAAACAAAAAATCCCTTAAATTAGTGGGTTGCTTAAAACTTGTCCTAGTCCTATGTAATAATTTTAAAAATCATAGGCATTGGGGTAGTTTATGTTTATAATCTATTTTCTTGGGTTGGATAAGGGTAAAAGTGTTATGCGAAAAATTCAAAATGGATCATGTTAAAGAACACAAATTTTATGATATAAAGTCAGTTACAAAACGTGAACTTGTTTTTTTAAAGCAAGATGATTGCCTGTTCATGGGGGGGGGAAATGAAATTTATGATAGAGCTGGTTGCCGGAAGTAGTTTTAGGGAGGAATTTACTGTAACTGTAAGGTGAACACAAAATATAATATAGAAGTTGTAACGTCCTTCATTTATGACTTCAGTAACTTATTTTTAAATTTTGTCACTCAGGTTTTCAGTACAATAATTCACTTAATGGAGCAAATGGTTTGAAAATTGGTTTACCCATGTGTAGCGTGTTTAATTCTTTTATGGATATAAATGTGGGATACAAGCCGGAAGTTAAATTTGGTTGAAATTTACCTAAAAAAATTATGAAAATCAACTGGAGGTAACTGTGTAATGAGAAAGGCCTATACATAAGCTCACACATACTTGAAACCTGACATTTTCACAGCTTGGATGTATGTTGTTCATCAGTGAAGGTCAGGAATATGATTTTAGTACTTACAAATAGAATAATTATGTTTAGGTTACTTACAGATGGACATTATTTAAGTTCTCATTTTGCATTATGCATCAATCATGTATATGTTTTATCTATTTTCAAGGCTGCAGATTCAAAGAGGGAAGAATTTAGAAAGTATCTGGAAAAAGCTGGAGTGCTCGATGCATTGACAAAAGGTATTTCAAAATATAACAGGATTGCCCATAACTTACTACATGTTTGTAATAAGTACCAAATGTTCTACATAGATTACAGACATTAATTTATTTTTATACATTTGCATTTATAACTTTAAAAATACAGTGCACTAGAACTATTATGTATATGCTGGTCAGCATTGGACTAATAACATGATCCTGGCAGACTGTAATTATTGTAAAGTTTGTCAAAATTTTGAAATTTATATTATGAAATTATTATATTTAGCACAAAGGTTGTGAAATGCTTTCACATCAATTTCTTATAAAGCAATGATTACATGTCAGTCTACAGTTGTGAAACTAAAAGATATTCTACATTTTTATAAAAACAAATCTAGATTTGACAAAATATTTATGATTCAGTCTGCTGATTTTATAACATAAATAATTTGATAAAATTATATAATTTATATTTAAAAGGTAAAATAAAAAAAATTACCAACAGATAATTGTTCTATTCATTGACATTCATTGTTTCTATTAATTTATTTTTTTCAGTGTTGGTGGGCCTGTATGAAGAACCAGAAAAACCAAATAATGCCTTAGAGTATCCTTTTCAATTATGTTAATAACAATATTGCTTTATTTAAAATCTGCACACAGTACCATGTAAATCTTCGCCACTTGTAAGTGTATGATTTAACTGTTTAGTGTTGAATACATTTAATGGACAAAGCTTTTTGAAGTAGCATTAGCAAACACATCATAACTGTATGTGTATATTTTTTAACTGACTAATAAGCCTTTTGAAGCAACACTTGTAACTGCATGTGTATGTTTTAACTGTTTAATATTGATTCTGTATATTTCTTTAACTGACTAATAAGCCTTTTGAAACAGCACTTGTAACTGCATGTGTATGTTTTAACTGTTTTATATTGATTCTGTATATTTCTTTAACTGACTAAGCTTTTTGAAGCAGCATTTGGGAGCTGCAGGACCTGACACAGCTGACGTGGAGGCTCTGAAACTCGAAGTTACGGAACTCCGACAAAAAGTTGAACAACTGACAGAAGAAAACACTGACCTCAAAATAAAGGTATCCATTTCAGTCTTTCAAATAAACGTGCCATTATTTTGAATTCTAATGTCCTCACTGTTAAGTCAGTCCTTCGTTTGCTTTAACTCAATTTTTGTGTGGTCATCAGTCAGTTCTATTTATTTATTTATTTAATTTTGTTGCTCTTTTGTCCACATATTTGTGGAGTTATTCCCCTTGATTGTAGACTATTTCCTCACAATAACTTGATATTTCTATCTTGATATTCTCAGGCAATATTAATAAAACTTTGCAGCAGTATTCTATTCCAAGTTAATAACTAACTTGCTACTTACAGGTTGATTAAAAATAATAATTTCTCATAACACTTAACAGTTTAATGATTATCACGCTAGAGATCATTTTTAATTGTCAAGACTTTAGTAACTGCATCCATTAGGTTTTGTTTGTTTTTTAATCATATGCTAAATTTTTTGTTTGTTTTATTCTTGCACTTATTTTATCCCCCAGGTACAGCAACTTGAACCACCCACAGAACTAGAGGCTCCAGAGAACTAAACTTGATGAAGTTGTTCAGCTTATAGTGTACATACCTGTACATACCATTAACATATTCTGACTTTACACATTCCAGTGTTATATCCTGATCAACATGTTAGTAACTTATCCATGCCCCTGTGATAACTGCAGGCAGTGTGAAAATGAAGCTGTAGCTTTTTCCTGTTGGGATCATTGATTGTTATATTTCCAATTATTGTTAGTTGAATCATACTTTTTTCTGAGATTTGTAGAGGTCAAATGTTGAGTCTGTTTTTCATACTCTTTTATGTTTTATGTATCACACTTTAAGTAAATGTAAACAAGGCATTACCGTAGTTTTTCTTTTCCTGTATACACTTCGTTTGTGTATTTTAACTTTTGACATTTTAGGACAGCATTTCTTCTTCCATTGACTTCGATCTGTCATTAAAATGTATTTAAAGATTTCTAGTCGCATGAAATGCTTTGAAATAAATTAACTTTCTTTCACTTCTTTGATAAAAATGAATATCAACCATTGCTCTATTTTTCCTTAATAAAAAGTTAAATTGATTTCAGTGAATCTTAAATGCAGTTAAGTATTGATATTGTACAATCTGTTTAATTTAGTAAATTCAGAAAAGTTAATTATTAAGAAGTTGATGTTACCTTTAGTAGACAGATTAACTGCCATTTTGTCAAAATCCAACATTAATATAATAACATAGCTTGCTTTTTATATATTAGAAATATTCTTGGCATTTTATTTTTATTTAGTTTTTCCCTGTCAATCCTGCTTTTGTTTACATTGTCATACATTTTTATGTGTCTGGTAACACAATTAAATTTAGTTTATCTTTTCTCTTCTTTTTGGAGTACAAAAGAATTAACCTACTTATTACATTGATTCAGTTTGTGTAGATTTTTTAATTATATACATGTACCGGTAGTTTTTATCTGTTTTAATGTAATTCTTTAGCTTTTTTGCTTGAAACAAAAACTGTCTCATGGTATTATAATTTAAGGATCAGTCATACTTGGTATCCCGTCCATTTTTCCACAATTCTACATGGTAGGTATTGTTGTAGGAAAAATCTTTATAAAATAACCATTGTTAATGAAATCAAAATTATAGTGCATTGTGACAGTTTTTTCTTTTCTAGACCCTGTCACCATTACTATGTTACAAACGTAATAGGTGCTTCTAATAAATGGCTTTCATTGATTAGATAAATCATTTCTATTTTGTTTATTTCTCAACAATATTAGGTTTACATAATCACCCAGTTTCATAAGATTCATTGAATATGTCATTATTCATATCCAACAAAGACTTCTGTGACCTATATTTTATTTTTACATATGGACTGTATTTTAGGTTAAGGTTTTGTGTTTTTGTAATGTTAAATTTACATTTAGATGTCACATAACCATGGGTTTGGGAATCTTAATTTTTATTTGATATGTTATTGGGTTGACAGTAGGGCCAGTATTCTAATGGCAATATAGGTTTTTTGGAAATTATATATACATTTAATATCTTGACACATATAAATATACATAGACAAAACGTCATATATGTGGTTTTCTGATTTTTGTATTGCAGGAAATACACAGTGGAATACAGAAATCAGAAAACCACATATATGAAGTTTTGTATTTATTACATACCCTAAATTAGATTTATTTTTTTCCAAATAATAGTTTTAAAAAGTGTAACTCTGCTAGCTAATTGACGGAGATTTCTTAATTTACACAACTAGATCAGCTATGTTGCTACGCGGACCGATGAACCACCAATTATTACACATAAGAATATAGTTCTATTTAAACAATGAACAGAAATAACAAACTATGAGGTAAAATTACTTATAATTATAATGATATTGTTTGAAATGTCTTTTAAACACAACATATTAGCTCAAATCCATGAACAACGTGATATTTAATTTGCTTGTAATACGTCACAAAAACGTCATTATCGCTAAACGTGGATGTTAAATATTTTGGTGTCGTTTTGTGAAGTAATAAATAAGTAAATAAAAAAATGAAATAACTTGATTTTTATAAAATACACAACAAATGTTTCACAAAATAGCGTAACATTGTCATCTAATATAAGTGTAGTATCATCCGCATACTGAGTAATTAAATATTCAATTTAAATTTTTTATTCCCTTTATATTTAGATAATTTTTCAGAGCTGCGCTTATGATTTTAACAGCAATTATAAATAAATAAGGTGATAGCGGATCTCCTTGTCTTACCCCTCTTCCTATTGGAAAAATGGTGAAAGATGTCCATTATTTTGAATACAACTAGAAACATCATTATAGAAGGTACTGAACCACTGGATAATTGACGGACTAAAATCAAAGAAATTTAAAGTTTTCCTAATAAAACACCACTCTAAAATGTTTTATGACAAACAATGTCTCCGACCCAATTTTGGATTGGATTGATTGCGTTGAATTACTTAAGATTTCCACCAGTTCAATGTCATATAATTTTTTAAATGTTTTGTTAAACGTTCTTTAATGTTTAAATTCAAATACAAAGTTCATATAAAAAAAGGATTTTTTGTTGATTTTTTGTTCATTGTCTTAATTTTTATGTTTGCCACTGTGCCCTCTTGGTCTAAAATATTTAGTGCACTTAGCTTTGGCCTTAATGCCCTTCATGATTGAAATTATTCAAGGCCAATTTGACTTTGCCCTTTTTGTAGCGTATTTCGAGGCCTGCTGGTATTAGGCTAACAGAGGTGCACTTCATTAGTTTACAGCAACTATTTCTGAACTCTCTGTAAGTAAACATGTCGTTATCCTTGTTTTCTTTGTTTGTTCCATATTTACGATGGATTTTTTACTATTATTCGCGTCAGTGTAATTTTTGCTGTTAAATTAAAAAAGCGAACATTACACTCGCGCGAATGTGTTGAGGTGTCATTAAACAAACATACACTCGATAATGGACAGTTTTTTGCTGAAAGTTACTAGAACCGTATTTACAGGTATTAACTGATGCATCAAAACACATAAAAAATATTTGTTGGCTACATCGGTTATTCGCTTAACGATCTGGAAATTTGCGAGCTCAAATTCGACCACGTAAGTAAAGTTTGTTTTGTTTAACGACGCCATTGGAACACATTGATTTTTATCATCATCGGTTATTGGAAGTCATTCATATGGTCATTTTGACACATTTTTAGAAGGAAACCCGCTGCCGCCACACTAATGCGGCTACTCTTTTTCG
>JAUTWP010152374.1:0-11179 GCA_033042655.1 Cyathermia naticoides
TTATTTTCCAAATCTCTATAGTTTATTGCTCAAAAACCTGACGTGATAGGCAAAAACTAAGTTGATTTTTGAAATCAGCTCACCAATGTTAACTAAAATCAGGTCTCAAAATGAAATCACCAAAAATGCTGTTGGGCAGTGTTATATATATAACCTCTAACACATACTAGTATTGTTGTATGCTTGTTTTTCAGGGTACCTGTCTTTTGTTTGCTAAAAACGGCTTGGTTTTATTTGCTGTCTTATATACAATAGGAAATATACTGTCTTTAGGCAGGTAAGTCACTTGTGGGAAAACTGACATCACACCAATCCGGTTCTCATATCTATTGTCTATTATTTTTGCCATTTTCACCATTGTTTTTGGTTAGTAATACCACTTGCTTCTACAAATCTAGACATTTGACATCATGACAATGCATTGTACGCAGACACAATAGAAATGGTTAATACAACAATTATATATAATGGGAGGAACAATACTACTGCTTAAATACAGGGGGAATGGGATGAACAACCAACCATAATGATAAATATTTCAAATACAGCTACTAACAGTAACATTTTCATAATGAGAAAAACAGTAAATAGAAAAACAGAAATACTACTAGTAGCTGTTGTTTTCAGTCCTGATGATTATTTAATTTTTATTTCAGTACCTGCTTTCTGATGGGTCCTATCAGCCAAGTTAAAAAAATGTTTGCCAAAACTAGAATAATAGCAACCATATTAGTTCTGGTATGTATTCGTTCTGTTAGTGTTTTTGATTTTTAATACCCTACAACAGTATTTTAGTCATGCAATTTTCTTAAGTACATAATTGTAAATGTTTTATGAAATTTAATAGGTAGATGACATTTTATGTAATAAATGTTTGATTAATTATATGAAAATATAAATTTAAAAACAAATTGTACTTTCAAAATCTATCATTGATGACTAGTTAATTTGAGTTAATGCAAGTGAATTTTCAAAACCACCCACAATTGAGCCAGAGTTGTACAAACATTCTAGAACCCCTGTGCATCTGTCAAGGTTTACTAGTATGCTATTAATGTTCAGTTATATGCTGGATAAACTTATTTTATTGTATTTTATTTTTTAGGTTATGTTTATCCTGACTTTAGTGTGTGCACTTGCTGTAAGTATACAATCAAAGATACATGTGTGTGTTTGAAGCATAATGCAAGTCTTGTGTAATAAACCTGTTAGTGTGGGCAGCTTATTGTAAAACATTAACATTGGCTGTGATAGGATTTTCCAGGGATTACGACATCTAAGCCAGTAGTAATGTTCAAATTTCATCAGAGGATTACTAACACTGTCTCTAAGTGAAAATTGTGATAATCGTTGCAGCTAACATATTTGCATTCAAATGTTGTTAAATAAAAAATTATTAACAAGAATGTTTCAAGAAAACATTGTTTTCAGTATCACATCACAAATTAATACAAGTTTCAAGCATTGCTACAATTTCAAAGTTAGTAATTGATGAATTTGTCAGATTATCTTAAAGTGACAGTGTCTGTTTTTTTAAAAGTATTTAACCATTTAGAATATATCTTGTACGTTTGTTTGATGAGCACCACGTTCCATTTTTCTGACGCAATGATCCCACTGTATCACATTTAGGTCACGTGAATAGTGCTATGACATAGCGATGGCGGACAGATTTATAGCGTATTTCGCATAATCTAATTACGATACAGCAAATCGTTGCATCGGACAAATGGAGCATGGTGCCCAGATATTCTAAATGGTTAAATATTTTAAAAAACAAGACTGTCACTTTAACGATAATGCTAGATTTGCATGTTTGTTTCTGTCACCTGATTACTGGTTGTGTTTTTATTACAGTTGAAGATCCCAGCATTAGCTATATTGTGTTGTATACTGCAGTTTGTAGCATTAACCTGGTACTCCCTGTCATATATTCCATTTGCCAGGTAAGTACAGTGGAATATTTGAAAAACTTTCACTTGAATGTTAATGAAATGCTAGTCTCCAGTATTGTATAACATCATAGATAGTATTCTTATGCTCCAGAATGATTTGTTTTGTAAATTACAGTTTCATATTTTAGAATTTCCCTTTAACCTACAAAAGGTCAATTCAGTAACATTTTTGTTACCTATTATAAAATCAAGGACATAAGTAGTAGGCCTATTTGATTGTTATTTTTGTGCATCAAATTTCACCCAAAGATACAGCAGACACTTATTTCTCTGATAGATGTGCCACATCTAATTCTCTGTTAAACCATGTGTTAATTATTTTGCATTTGACTCTTTTTCTCAAAAATTATATGTTCTAGCTTGGTCCCATTTGGATCTTACATGTAGTTACCAGTAAACCAATACTGAATAGCATAATTCTTGTAAAATGTTTAATTTTTTTATTAATTTTTTAGGGATGCAGTAAAGAAATGTTTTGCAGGCTGTGTAAATTAGAAGTCAACACATTAATGATCATACTTACATCATTATTCTGGAACGTCGCTGCCTCAGAGAGAGTGAAGCCCAGTGTTATAACGGAACAATGGGGTAACTGTCAAAAACTCTGACTATGGAAGAGGTTACCCCATTCTGCAGACTTGCCTTCCTGCACCAGTCGCTGATATCCTGTGCTCAAGGATTACATGTTATAAAATCAAAATCATAATTATTTAAGTATCCGTGTATTTGAATGTATTTTTGTACATCTTTTGATATCATATTTTAACCCTTTCAGACTAGTTAACCGTTGTCCCTAAAGTGCCCCAGGAATTCATATAGTTCAGAATTAAATAAAAAAAAAAAATTATCTGGTTCAAGCATATTTGTAAAGATAAATCAATTTGCTACAAGGATTATCTGATTAGCCTCTGTATAAATGTAGGTATATATTTTTAATAATTATTTATAGCGATGTGAAATTTGCATAGTCGGAAGGGATGAAAGGAAATTTGCATAGTCGGAAGGGATGAAAGGAAATTTGCATAGTCGGAAGGGGTGAAAGGAAATTACATAAATAAATAAAGATAACTTACTTTTTTTTAAATCATGGTTTCAACATAAATGTGTTAAATACCCGGTAGGTATATGCATCTGACATTTAACAGTTTCGTTTTTGCTTTATTCATCAACTGTTAGTACCATGCTTTTTAATTGTATGAGAATAATTTTTATGTCATCAATATAGCGGAAAAAAAAATTGTTTGGTTTGTACATATTGACTAGCTTTGATGAGCAACAGAGCCGATGCATTTGGTTAGAAAATTCCAGGATGGAATATCATTAAATAATGTAAGATTTATTTTCATTTTAACATGCATTCAGAAGAGTGAACATAGATTATAACCTCAACAGCATAAAAAAATAAAGCTGTATTTTTGCTGCTATTTTGGATTTTACTTACATGTTTGAAAATTAGTTTTGTATTGCATGTGTGGTTGAATAGGAACACATGATTTTAACCATCTTCCTGAACAATTTCAGATGATTAATTTAATGAATAACAGGCAGATTTATTCTATGTTGCTATATTATGGTTTTATTTCACTGTGTATAATAGTTGTGTTCATTACTTCCCAATATATAGCTGAATTATTAGTCCATGTTTATTTTCCATTCAATACTACTGTATGTATATATGTACAAAGTATTGTCTATCATGTCATGTTCTTATGTTTACCTAACAGTAGTATCTTATTTATATTTGTATATACATTTCCTATTCTTCACATAGTAAATTCTGTTAGAAATGAGCATAACCATTGGGAGGTTACAACAAAATATAAACTTGGTAGTCTATAGGTTGCGACAAATCTATCACGTACAAACTAGCCGTGATTGTTTTCTCATTGAATCCTGTATTACAATCTCTTGAAAAGTTATGGATAATATAATAAGCTTGTGTGTTTGCATCACATTCATTATTAATATAAAATTTTATTTAGTTTTAAAATTGAAAAATAGATGGACCGTTGTTCTCTAAACTGTTTATGTTAAAAATGATGTGCCTTTTTATTGTTCTACTGTAATGTTCACTTCAAAATGATGCTGGTTTTGCCCCACATTCCTCAAAACACATTGTAATATTCTTTATGTTTGGTGATGGGTGGTTTTACATTTCTGTAAGTTTCAATCTTATTTTAGTTGTTCAAATTGTTTCAATACATTTGTCATATGACATTTAGCATATACCTTTAGTGCTTTGTATAAAATATAATTTTAATTATCACAATTATCCGGACACCCAGAAATATTGTAAGTACAACATTAACGTTCTAATTTAATAAAATTAATACATACCAGCTTCCATTTATTATTAAGTTTATGTCACTTGTTAAATAGCATTCATTTGTCACAAGTCAAATAATAAATTAAAATTATTTGAGAATTAACATAAACTTTATAACCAAATACAGTCAAACTTCGATCATTCGAAATTCAAGGAGTCGGAAAAATAATTCGAGTTTCGAGGAGTTTGAGTTATCGAAGGTCATTATTACTAATTTGTATAGGATCGGGACCGGCACCTCAGTTTGAGTTAACGAAGTTTTCGAGTGATCGAAGTTTGAGTTATCGAAGTTTGACTGTAGTAGCAAAATTTAATTTTATATGTATTACCTCTTAGTCTAACATATATGTGTTACGCTTCTTGTAAATACATTTGTAGTTCCTTTTGCCGAGATTTTTTAGATTATAATAAAACCAGGATAGACATACTGTGCATCCATAGCAACATCAATTCATCAGGAAAAGATGTGATCAGCATCTTGATTGGTCACAATATTCTCTGAATACTAGCACTCTGCCTTAAAGGTGCAGCTAATAATTATTCATGTCTACTGTAGAGGATGAAACTACGTGGATTTGCCATTACAAATGAACCTAATACTAGTAATAGTAGACTTGATTAAAGCTTAGAATCAGTTTTAGGACAAGACCTACCAATTATATTATATTTCTAGTATTATTTCAGTTACTATTTTAAAGTGACTAGAAACGTATCAAAATATATAAAATAAATCTTTGTTGGCTACATCGGTTATTCACTTACCTATCTAGCAATTTGTGTGCTCAAACTCTACAATGTAATTATGTAAGTATGATAATCAAGAGAAAACCCCCACTCGAAGTCAGTTTTTGAAAAGTTTGCTTAAGCAAATGTTTATTTTTTTTACATTGTATCTGTACATTGCAGAAAGTTCATGATTTTATATACACTTTCCATAATTATAATCCTTGAAAGGAATTAAAACAACTTAAAAAATATATTTCTAGCAACTTTAACTTTATTTTGCCATTGATAATTATTAACATTTTTATGGCTATACAAAGTATTGTATTTTGAACATGGCCTTTGAAGTGTGTCATCCCCATAATATATATAAGCTGTATTGTTTGTCAACATTTTATGTGACATAAGCAGTTGACCCTTCCACCAACAAAACAGTACATTTGCAAATGTTTATATTTTTGGATCATCTACAAGTATGTAACTTGCTCACATGTTTTTAGTGCCTTGTAAGTAAGCTTTGACAAAAACCTGGTAGTAAGCTCTACATAAATGTATATTGCATGTTCCTTAGAACTGGCTTCTAGGCAGTTATATGACGACAAAGTTCAAGCTATTTTCATATACATGTTGACCTTATTAAATATACTAGTTATTAGTATAGTAAATTCACTTATATAACTCCAATCATTTTCACAAGTCAAGGCTACATATACGTTCTGTATAATGACCTTGACATTTATAGCAGACATTATGAGACAATTTATCAGCGACCTCTGTTAGAAGAAAATTTGTAACACCGATTATGTTCCTTAGATGATGACATAGCTGACCAATCAAAGCATTGATAACATGTGAAACTCTTGAAATGTTTTGTATAGCATAATACCAAATCAATTCCCACTGACTGCTGACTAAATAGGGTTTATGAATTAATAGATAATAGTATTTTCACAAATAATAACTGTCGCCTATTATTACCAATATTAGATGCAGTAACAGTTGCCCATTATGATTTTGTCAAAGCTCCTTAAACTTTGAAACGGAAATATTTTATTTGGTGCAGTGCAACCATATTTGCAAAAATTTTAATTTCCAAATTAATAGATAACAAGTGATGCAATTCGCTCAATGAGATCTCATCGCATCCAATGAAATTTAACCATTTTGTGTCTCAAAAAGTCCTCCACCTATGTCAAGGTGTAATATAAAGAATGTGTGTGTAGCCTTGACTTGTGAAGATGAACTCCAAGTGTAATTTGTTATAATAGTCAATGGTTTATAATTTGCCAATAACCATTTGTTGTGCCACAGTGGTCAGAAATATAAATACATTGTATGTTATTTAATTATTATTTTAAATCTTATTCCATTGTTTTGTTCTTTGTAAACATTTATATATATTTGATATTAAATAATTTTGGAGAGATATGGTTATCTTAATTTTAAAGGTACCGTAATCCAATACTATTTTTTTAAACCTGAGATTATATGTTTAAAATTGTGTTTGGTGCAGAAATGATATGGTGAGGTTTATAACAAAATTTAATTTGAATGAGATCAGTGCCTACATCTACCAATTTGGACTCGACTAAGAGGAATAAATACTAGTATTAAACATTTCATTCATCCATTGTAATGTAAGATTTGAAGTTTTAACTTGGTTTTTGTCAGTTAAATATATCTATAGAAAGTTGTGTTATCTAGAATCACTGAATGAATACTATTGATTTTCTGAAGTTTACGTCAACTGTAAATTACTTTGAAAAATGTCTTGTAATTTTCAGGGCAAAAGTATTTTGTTATCTTATTGTTGTTGTGATGTTGACATGGTGCTCTTACACATGCTGGTTATAGGTATATTTTGGTGAAAAGTATGTTTATGTTACGCAATCATTGTTAATGTTGTCATAAATATTTAAAATGTTATGCTGCAGTTGCTATGTACATGTGTGTTTGTATATTATGCTAGTTCATTTGTTATGATGACCATGCATAAGTGATTTGTGTGTTGGTCATTCTATATATTTCATTGTCCATTCACTAACAAATGAAAATGATATACCAGTACAGATGATATATATTACATAAGCTTGTTAAAAAACAAATGAAAATGATATACCAGTACAGATGATATATATTACATAAGCTTGTTAAAAATATTTTTTATTCTATTCACCAAATGTTTTATTAAATGTTTTGGGACCAATTGTAGATTAAATAATTTGTGATTTCAATTTGTTATGGTTGTTTGACATTTCGGGTGGAAATTACGAAAGATGTGTATCACTTAACCGCATGTAACTACACAAAACGGACGTGTCTATTTTAGTCACCGAATTATAAAACATGTTCAAGTTACTCACGTATAAACAAGTTATCTAGGTTAGACGCATGTGTTTAAAATACTTTTAAATACTTAAACGTACATAGGGGGTTGTTTAAGCCAAAGTAATCGACAGTTTTGATCCGATAACTACTGAACAGTCCAGATAAATTCCTACGGATAGAATAACACATATCATAGCCTTTGCCCAGTTGTTGAGCACTGTTTGGGAAGAAAAAAATAAGGTAATGTGGTCATATGATGAAATTCGATCCTTTGACCTCATACGAGCACTATTCCGATTGAGCTTTCTATAGCGATGATCACCTTTCATAATTTCAGCCCTTCATGTTTTACATTATTTTATAACAAATTGTTCAATAGTCAAATCAGTTTGTAAACCCATCATCTAAGAAGAGGACATCTACCAAAATATAATTATATTTAAAACTGTTTATGAAGACATTATTTTGTAAACACCTAGGGTAGTGTATTTAAATAAGTTTGTTGGATCATACACTCACAGTGTTAATAAAATAAGTCAGAGCTTCCAAAATAATGTGGCCTTTTTACTAGTTAAAACTAATGTATAATTTAAATTTGTAATTTCTGTTCCATAGACACAAGTGTAGAAGTAGCAAATACAACCCATTATCTTTACATGTATAGTGAAGACATTATTTGAGAAGAGATCCAAGCAGAAATCCATTCTATTTATTTATTTGACGATTACAAAAGGATCAGTGCCATGAGATGGTGATACAATGTACTCACATTAAGCATCTTTTAAATTATTTGAAACCACATTATCATATAACTTTATATCAATTTGTAGGTGATTACTTTGACAAGCTTGTACAAATTAATAATGCAGAACTTTCATTTAGCAAAGTTTTAGTCATTTCAGATTTCTTCTTTTCAAGGTTTTCTTAGACAGCCTAGCATTGTCTTTTTTATGATTAATACAATATTATATTTCAACTCAAAGCTAAAATAACAATATTAGTGCAGTTTGTTTTGAAATTCATTTAATAAGAAATAAAACTTGCTTTTTCTTCTTTTAAATTAGTTTTAATGTAATTTTAATTCATAATTTATCTTTCCTTTTATCTTGTTGAAAACGGCCCTTGTTATTACACATCATACATGATGCTCATACATGCATCATGGGTAATCTGGGCCAACAACTAGATTGGCATTCCAAAGGACTTTGACAAATATTAAGATAATTCAAATCAACATAGTATAGCAAAGCGAAGTTATAAACAGCAAAGACAGACCATCCATAAACATTGTTCAGAAAGATGGTGTAGAAGTCAAGATTTGGATTGCTTTACAGGCAAAACCATCAGTATTTTTTTAAGACTACATATTCAGGATTTTCCCTTTTATTTGGATTATGAAAAATTAACTATTTATGGGTCTCTTTAGTTTAAAAAATATTGTACACATTTGAACTGTATGTTAATTTTATTAAAATCATGTGTATTTAAAATGTGGTGAATAAAATGTTCTTGTAAGCTTGTTGTGACAATTGTTGTATTTGTTTCGTACCTGGTAGGTTATTTGCATTCACATGAACTTCAGAAATTAAAACCCAAATAAAATGTCATTAAACTGATATTGTATTTACCACATAATAAGAGTATGTGCAAATTAACCAGATCTTAATTTTTCCTCATGAACGTCATGCAGATTTAGTAATATTCCATCATGTAAGTTTTAACTTTCTACAAATACCGCGACTATTCAGTGCAAATATAAAATATTGGTGCTCTACCTCTTAAGCTACATCCGGGAATCAATCAGACAATCTAAGACTGGTGACTGCTCTACCTGAATTATGTAGAGTATGTCTCACTTCTAGAGCAAAAAAATAACAATACATCATAGCAATTGTCAAGATTTTATTATATTACATTATAATTACAATAATTTGACAAGCATTTTCTGACCAACAGCTTGCAAGATGACAATCCTTGTTTAAACCCAATTTGCCAGAATCAAAAGGTTTCTGTATCATTGCCACACAAGCTGTGTGCTTAGAGAACAGTTTCAATTTTAATGACCAAGGACTGTTCTATGTAAGATTATTGAAGTGGAATAATTTGTTTAAGACCTCACTGCTCATAATTTGGTTTCTTTTTAAATAGCGTAAAATAACCATTAAAAAAATTAGCAGTAGTTTTTGTCACCCACTTCCATTGACTATTATCTCTAGAACAGGCCTAAATGCACCAGTCTGGTAGCCATAATTGCTGTCATGTTTAGAATCTATCAAGTCGAAAAATTTCTTTATTTTAGGTTAAAACATTCCCATCACATAATCCCTAATTAATAAAACGATGTCCACATAATGCATTTGTTTGGTTAATCCTTGCATCTTCAAATATAAAATATATTTTCTAACAGTCTTAATGGCATTGTTCCAAGTTCTGAGAAGACATTTTTGATTTTGAGTTTTTAAATAATGTCTTCATCAGTCGTTCATTCAAGATCCATCACCTAGAAATGCTTCCCATTCATTTTTCTGGATTCACCTTAACTCCTCTTCTAATCTGTCCCCATCCTATCAACCTGAAATTAATTAACATTTATTTTAATATACAACAGTGAAATATTTCTGCATCAAGCCACAAAAGATGAAATCATATAATCAAGATTCGACCTTTCCCAATGCTATGATTACGTAATGTAGACTGCACAGTATATCTATATAAATCCCTACACCACGTGAAATAAATCAACTTTGTCCTGACATCTTGAGTCAGTTTTAGAAATGGCTGGCATGCAATATTTACAGTTACATCCTTAATGTCTCAACATTCTTTTATTCATATCCTGTATAGTGACCCAGTCAAATCCACTACTGAACTCAAAAGTTATTTTAACTGAACCTCATTCTTATCCACATACGAGCAAGTTCAATAAACCGTTAATGGGAAAGGAAAATCAGAGAATGTTTAATGACACAAACACATTATTTTATTTAGCTACTAGATATCAAACATGTTTATTGGAGAAACCTGCTCCTCTCACTGCTCCTCTCATGCAAGACTACCCTTGTATAAAGTTTTCTATTTCATATGTTAGTGATGGACAACAGGGAGGTTCTGGAAATATTCCTGTGATAAATGAGGTGTATTAAAACTGATAAAACACTCAGAAGTTAGCATTATGTATGAAGAAAAACAGAAACAAACCTCCAGTGTTTCTCAACTCGTCGACTTAAAGCAATTTTTTCTCCTATTTCTGTGCATACAGGGTTAGTAAGACCGATTTTGGCTAAATCAGCTTTGACGGCAAGAACTCGACCTCCAGTAGACAAAGAACCGATGTTCACCATCAAAATCTCATTCTTTGCTAGCTTTTGCACCTGAAACACAGACACCAAGTACATTAAACAAGCACTAGATAGTCAATACTAAAAATACCTGAAATCATTGAGATAGAAAATAAAATGGTTTTAACAAATTTACATTCAATCAATAATAAAGTAAAGTTTGTTTTGTTTAACGACACCACTGGAGCACATTGATTTTTATCTTATCATCGGCTATTGGCGTCATTCATATGGTAATTTTGACACATTTCTTTTTAGATGAAACCTGCCACCACATAGGCTAGCTACTCTTTTCGTTAAGTAGTAAGGGATCTTTTATATGCACTTTCCCACAGACAGGACAGCACATACCACAGCCTTGGATGAACCAGTTGTGGAGCACTGGTTGGAACAGAAAATACCACAAACTGCATGTACTAATAAATTTCAATCTTTAAAAGGACTAGAACTGTATTATTTCGGTTGTTTTAATTCCTTTCAAGGATTATAATTATGGAAAGTGTATATAA
>JAUTWP010152485.1:0-11179 GCA_033042655.1 Cyathermia naticoides
TTTGTTTAACGACGCCACTGGAACATTGATTTTTATCTTATTATCGGTTATTGGACGTCATTCATATGGTCATTTTGACACACGCTTTAGAAGGAAACCCGCGGCCGCAACATAGGCTACTCTTTTCGATAAGCAGCAAGGGATCTTTTATATGCACTTCCATAGACAGTACATACCACGGCCTTTGATGAACCAGTTGTGGACCACTTGTTGGAACGGAAAATAGCCCAGAGTGCACCTGGGTCCACTGAAAAGGATCGATCCAACGACCGACCGCTTCAAAGGCGGACACGCTATCCACTGAGCTACATCCCGCTCCTTAACCGTTACAAATAGGAATTGCAAAATTAAAGTGGCTGAGACGTTATTTCGCGTTTTTAATGGAACCCAGTATAATATTAAGTCTATAGTAAAATAGGGTACGGTGTGTAATATCAATATTCATATGAATAGATTCCATTGGAGATTAGTAATATCGACATGTGATACACCAAATAAAATATTAATAAAAAGATGATGATCCAATTGGGCGTCGAATTTTAATTGATAAAAATAGTTTTTAATTAGTTAATTTAATCTCAAATATCTAACTTTTAATAGTGTGGGGTTTGTGTGTATGCGTGTGTGTATGTCTGTAAGAGATGTCTATATATATGCATACATATGTTGTATATATTTATACACAAACACACACATACACACATATAAACATATACACACACACATATACACACATATATACACAATATACATATACACACACATAATTATACACACACACACACACACACACACGCATACACACTAGCACACACATACACACATTAACACACATACACACACAAACACACATATACACACATACACACACAAACACACACGTATACACACATAAACACACATACACTCACATATACACATACACACACACACACACACACACATATCCACACAGACATACACACATTATACACACACATACACACACAAACACATACACATATATATACACAAACACACACATACACACAAACATATACAGAAACACAAAAACACATACACAAACACATATACACACACTCACATAAATAAATAAATATATATATATACACACACATAATTATATATATATATACATAGTAGGTAAAACGTACTACCTTATGTAGTAATAAACCAGCATTTTGAAAGCATGTGACCTATATTATGATATTAGATGCATTTTAAGTCGAATATTAGTTTATTACGTTTATACCCAATATCCTTGCACGAATATAGAATGCATGTTTTAGGCATAAACTGCTAATAACGTATTCAACCTGGATGATGCAGGAAGAACATTGGAAATAAACACACACATAAAACTAATCATTTATTATAGCAACCTTTCCAGTTCTTCTAACATTTACTCTGCTAACATTTAACTATTAATTATGTTAATACATATATATCCTGGGCCTCTGGTCAGTCCTTTTCAGGGCTACATATAGTTCGGCCGTCTGGCCACTTTTAGGACAGAAAGTGCTAAATAGTCTGTCCTGATTCTATTTAAAACCCGCATCAATAACACAATTGCACCCTCATTTATCTTTCGACAATCATTCTCTTAAAGATTTCCAAAAGCAGTTGCACCATCGCCCACACTCCAGTCCAACTGGGCTAACGAAAAAACTTGTTTCAGTTAGTGTGACCGTCTCCTCTTCTGCTCAATTCCCCTCCCCCTTTCGTCTCACGGACACGGTGGGTGGATACAACCATAAACTGCACCCGTGAGAGACGACTGCCACAACAGCTTAGCTCTGAACGTGGACGTAAAACAATTTATCCTATACTATCATATATACAATGTATGGCAATTACCTGGCAAAATGAATTGCAACACCAGCATAATTTGCTGTTTTGTTTAACGACGTCACTAGAGCACATTGATTTTTATCTTATCTGCGGCTATTGTGGTAACTTTAACACATTTCTTCAGAGAAAACCCGCTACCGCCACATAGGCTACTCTTTTCGATAAGCAGAAAGGGATTTTTTATATGCACTTTCCCTTAGACAGGACAGCACATACCACGGCCTTTGATGAACCAGTTATGGGTCACTGGTTGGAACGGAAAATAGCCCAAACTGCAGTTGTGTCCACTGAGAAGGATCGATCCCACGACCGACCGCGTCAAAGGCGGGCACGCTACCGACTGAGCTACATCCCGCTCCAAGATATCTTTAAGCTGTCATAATAGCAAGGTGGCTACACTCGATACTGAGCTTATCAGCTGTCTGGTGTTTTTAATGATTTGCTCTGTTGGGAATGCCAAGTTTCTTAAAGAACCTTTTACCTTAATTGTCCTCTTTTTACATCAACCAATAAATCAGTCTAATTTAACTGAATTTGACAATGTGTTATTCATTTTAATTTCAAACACTTTATCACAATTTAACCTCTGTTCTGCTCAGACTACTTCGGAAGGTGACTTGTGTTCCCACGACAGCGTACTTGAACCTTAATTGTATGCATCGACTGGCAACATGACATTACCTTTAAATGCAGTGACAACTCACTAAACTTATGGAATATTTCTTCCAAGTTTTCATTTAATATTTATATAATAATTATGTCCAACTTCATGTATATATTAAAATGTATGTACATATAAGAAATACATCAATGCGTTCCCTAAATTATTTTGAATAGATATATATATTATTTAAAATTCGACACATTCAAATAATATCTTTTTTGTCATACTCATTATCGCATTTCCTCTTTCCAGATGGCGCTGTGATCGGCTTACAGTTGACGGAAGGACACACTTTTAAAGAAAACAACCACTAGATGTCGCATGTGTGCTCATTTGCATATTAATTATGCATAATGACAGCTATTTTTATACCATTGCTGAGCTTATGTGATCTATTCCTGCCACAAAAGTCCGCGTATTAATAAATACTAAAAAGAAAATGATATGTAAACTGGTGCATGTACACATTTTTATATTAGTATATGCCTATAATTATAAAAAAAAATTAAACATGTACTTTTCTTGTTTTTGATAGTTATACAATTATATACGATTGTTTTTGATAGGTTGGTTGGTTATATTTATATTCGTGCTTACATCCAATTAAGGTTCAAGCACGCTATCACGGGGAAATTCCTGAACTGTCTGTCCAGGACAGATATTAATGTTATGGGACCACTGGTCAGTGTAAGTGGATACACCTTCCCATTAAGCCTTGCGGAGCACTAACAGTCAGAGTCGGTAGGCCTACTAATATTAAAAATCCCATGCCTCGACTGAGATTCGATCTCAGTACCTACCGTCCTCAAGTCCGATAGGTTAACCACGGATGGCGGTGTTTTTGATAAGCAGCAACTATTCTTTTATATGAACTTTCCCACATACAGAACAACACATACCACAACCTTTAATAAACCAGTTGTGAACCACATGCTGGAACGGAAAATAGCCGCGTTAAGATATCAAACTTGTTGATCAGACAATAATTATTATAATCGAATCTGCAGTGAGTAAATTACTCTGGTTGTGTTTAGTAAAAGGTCGACTGTATGGTTAATTTAATTACTAAGCTATAGGTAATTTCATTATTAATAATTATACATCGCTCAGTGCAAGTAGGGTTCAGCTGTTTATTGTAAAGTTGACAATGATGCGGTAAATCCAATACATATTCACGAGTGCAGGTCTCATGTGTTCAACCAGGATTATAGCTAATACATATATAATGCATGTTGTCTACATACGTTGTAATAATAACCCTCAATCGGTAGCGTGTCCACATTTGAAGTGGTCGGTTGTTGGATCTGTCCTCTGTGGACCCATCTGCAGTTCGGGCTATTTTCCACTCCAACCAGTGGTCCATAAACTGGTTCATCAAAGACCGTTGTATGTACTGTCCTGTCTATGTGAAGAGTAAGGTAAAGTTTGTTTGTTTAACCTAGCCACTGGAGCACATTGATTTTTATCTTATCGTCGGCTATTGGACGTCATATATTGTGGTAATTTTGACACATTTCTTCAGAGGAAACCCGCTTCCGACACTTTTTTTGTTAGAAACTGGAAACTGGCAAATATCATGTCTAGGGTCCACAAGGCCTGGAGACTATTATTAAGACACTTTCTGGATTCTGCCACCCGACTATTACGAGTTATATGCATTGCCAGAAAACTTTTAAATTTGTGACATGTACATCTATATGAGTCCGAATAAGTGTGAATAAACTGTAAAATTACCCCACTGTTCTAGCTGCAATCAGTACAAATGGTCTGAATTGAAAAAAAAACATTCATTGGTTATTCCAGTCAGATAGTTGACGAAATCAATTGATTCAAAGGACGCAATGCGATGATTTAAGTCCGGGAGATAGTGACGGAAATATCGCTGTTTGTCTGAAGACATTCCACGCTTGATTAATATGTCCACGAGCAATTATCTACACCAATAACACGACCGTCATGTTACGCAAATCAGATTTATCACATTGCCAAGGACTGTTTACGTCACTGTGAGCCCACACCTTGAAGAAATTAGACAACACATCTAGACATAAAAGTACAAGTAAAATTTGTTTTTAACAACGCAACTGGAGCACATTGATTTTTATTTATCATCGTCTATTGTAAAAGTAAAGGGTTTTTTTAACAACCCCACTGGAGCACATTGATTTTTTTTATCTTATCATCGGCTATTGTAAAAGTAAAGTTATTTTAACAACTCCACTGGAGTAGATTGATTTTTATCTTATCATCGGCTATTGTAAAAGTAAAGTTTTTTTTAACAACGCCACTGGAGCACAATGATTTTTTTTTATCTTATCATCGGTTATTGGACGTCATACATATGGTCATTCTGACACTTTTCTTTTAGAGAAAACCAACTGACACCACATAAGTTAATCTTTCTGATAAGCAGTAGGTTTTTTATATGTACTTTTCTACAGACAGGACAGCACAATCCACAATCTTTGATGAACCCGTTTTGGACCATTGATGGAACGGAAAATAGCTCAAACCTCAAGTACTGGGACCTGCTGACGACCTCAACATGATGATGATCTTTCTAGGTCCAAGTAAAACAATTGTAACATGCTCACGTCAAATGTGTTCAAGCACGCCCTTGTTTAGCATGGTATTCTTTGACATATGCCCTACCCAAAACAGGATGACGATCTTCTACATACATATTACTGATAATATATTATAGCGGCCATAAAAATCGTGAATGTAGAAGACATTTACGTCATCGTTGAAGCTCTTGCCTACTTAATCCCTTTAGACGTCCCTTCTCCATTCACCACATCGACCAGCCATCCCAGAAGATAACAGTTACATAAAGCTAAGAACGTAAAAGAAGAAAAAAGAAACAATAACAACAACAAAACAAAACAAAATAGAAAAGAAAAAAGAAATGAAAAAAGAAAAAGAGAACCTCGTTAAAACATTAAATGTCCTTGAACATGAGAATGGTATTTCATCGAGTCATCAGTCACAAACTTACGTATAAAATATAATTATAAAGATTAATATCATTGTATTACACCTCTGGTTTCAGAAATATAATATTACATCGATGGATCCTTGTTAAAAAGAAATTACTAAGAGTACATCGTTTGTTTTTGCAATATAAATATACCAGAGAAAATAAGTGAAAACAAAAACATAATTCAATGATGATTAATATTATTATTACAATTGTAAATATAAAAAGAGATATAAAAATATACAATGATAATGAATAAAAAAAGGAAGAAAAAAAGACGAGGAAAAAGACCCTTCAACGAAAAAACACCCACAGACGAATACAACCCCTTCCCCCAAAAAAAATAAATAAAAATAAAACAATGTACAAAAATACCCAACAAAATAACAAACAATTCATTTAGCCCTCTATAAATTTATGAACATATTACAACGCAAAAAATGTTTCCGGCGTCTAGCCTAATCGTCGATTCTGAAAAAATACAATCAGTGAAATGATCTAAAATACATGGCTAGATTACGAAGTTGCGTTGGAAGGCGGATAGCTCAATGAATCATGGCCATTCTGAAGTGATTCAATTAGATGATACGAGCGTGGGGAATTACAAAGAATTTGTCTCTATTAGGTGTTGACTGAATTATACCCGCGACCAGGTATTAAACAGCACTGTATTGGCTCTGTCCTTTATCACTGTACAATGAATGATTATATTTCTCTCCATCTCTAGCATTAGAACGCCATGTCTTATTGAACAACAAAGGGCATGACTATTTCATTTGATTTTGTAAAGAAATAAATATAATTAAAACTAAAACATCACGCCACAAAGAGATTGATATTTAAAACAAAGGAGCAATAGTTAAAATAGATGTATTTTGAACGTATAAACTTTCATCTAGAATAGTTATCATTTGTTAAGAATTTTTTTTTCTCAAAATTCTTTGAAAAGATCCATCCATTAATCCCATGTGACGTTAATTCTATTTACCAATGCTTGCCACGTGTATTCAAGTCGGTAGCCAGTATTTTTGAAGGGGGTTCGTTTTGGTATTAAAAGGGCACTTGGAGCGTAGGGAGCAACACCTGGCTGAGGACTGCATAGGGCCCCCGGTGGTGTAGAGGCAAAGCCCCTGTTGTGTGGGTTAGGGGTGAACCCCCTTGAACCCCAGCATTTTTTGCCAACTACAGGCCTTATTTATTTGATTTCATAGGCCAATAAATATATATAAAAAAACAGGCAATTAGTTGAGATTTTTTAATAACAATAAAAGCTGGTGTGTGTGTGGGGGGGCGGCGGCGGCTCTAACCTAGTTTGAAAGGCCACCAGAAAAAAGGGAGGGTCGTTCGCATCCTACGAACCCCCCTGGAGACGGGCTTGGTATTTAGTACACGCATGTAGCATCAGTAAATACAAATATTATGTTTATTACATAAAATGATTAAATTGTATGTGTGGTGTGAATGTATTTATGTATGTGTGAGGTGTGTATGCACGTGTGTAGGTGTGTATTTATATGTGTGGCGTGTGTGAGAGATTAACTTTAGAGAATACAAAAGAACTATCAAGACACATATTAAACATTTAACATTAAAAAACAGGTATAAAAAGGTTTGGTTAAAATATACATATACATGTACATGTATATGTCGATTAAATATTTAATTTCTTGCAGTATGCACACGAATTAGTCATTTTTGAGCGCCACCTAGGACACTGAAGTTATGTTCACAAGACATTGCGTTTGAACGTCTATTGGATTTAAGCATGAACATAAGTTAAATCAAATCATAATTGAAAAATCCGTTGTATGAGAGAATACATATACAGTACGGTACAATGTTTAATAGAAATATACATATATGCATTAAATATTTATTAGATGAAAATAAATAATAACATATTGTTGATTCTTAAAATGTACGAATATCAAGTAAACAATAAGATATTTGAAATACTTGAACATTGAATGCTATTTCTGATTATATTTATTGAATCTCTCTATAAAGTATGGAAGACTATTATGGACAGTCATACAAAAAATGTGTTAAAACAAATTTTGAGATAAAAGTTAATGTCAAATTTTACTTTAATTTGTTTTAGCTTGTGTCTAACAAACTTCCGTAAAAGAGATATCTTATAAAAACAACAACAAAAACCCACAGAACTTTACACACAAACAAAAAAATCATCTTTTTCACAATCGCTATCTAAGAACGTAACATTTTGTAAAATTGTCTAGTTAAATTCATGTTGAATTGATCAAGGGTCTTATGCATGAACCAAGACAACTGAAAGTCTTTGCTTTCTGTGATGAATCACAATTTTCTATAGAAAAAACCAACGTGTAATTAAAAAAAGGAAAGAAGATTCTATACAATTAAATAATTTTGTTTGCATGATGCACGGTAACCCGTTACAAATTACAGCTTGCACCAGAATGCTGTGCATTTCAAAGGCAAAATAAAATTATAGATGACATTAAATTGCATGTTTGTATACAGATAACATATCATTTTCTCTAATTCATTTTGAATAAAGTTTTTGTTTTGATTTGTTTGTTCATTTGTTTTTGGTGTTTTGTGGATTAAATTCAGTTTGATAATAGTAGTTAAAGTAAAGTGCAGTATGGTACGTTTGTTTGAATATCATTGTGTTTAATTTATCATAATAATCCTCCTCATTATCAAAAATCATCATCACCATTACCATAATTGTTGTCATAATCATACTTTATATAATATTGTATACGGTATAATTATGTTACCGGTACGTGTATATGATTACTGTTTTGTGTGAATATGTGTACACATGTGTACGACAGTGAATATGGCTCCACAACCTAGTCAATGTCTATGCTCTGGGGACAATAAATATTTTGAAAAAAGTAGTTAAAAGTTACAATAATTTTAGAGGATTCATTCATAGGAGTCTAGAGCTGTCTCTGTAAATGGCCAGTTGCCACTAAAACATGGTGGTTTAAATGATTCCCCTAATATTATGGAAAAACGTAATCTCTCCCCTCAATTGTGTTCACATTAACCTACTTAATCTAGTCACGTCCTAATCACTGTTCATCTCGTCTTTTACGACTGCCCTGATCACAAAGACCCTGAATTCAAGAGACTGGGTTTTAAGCACGCTTATTTCGACAATGATGAATGAAGCCACGAACGAAAACCTCACAGGAAAGAAGAATTCAACCAACCTAACAGAAATCTTTTGAACGCTTGTTTCAACGACAGTAGAACGCCCGTCTATGTATTTTGTAGGTGACATATTTAAATTTTGTTTTAATTTAACGATGCCAGTAGAACACATTGATTGTTTTTTAATCGTCGTCTAATGAAAGTCAAAGGCATAGTCATTATGACCAGAGGCGGATCCAGAAAATCCATTTAGGAGGGCCCAATGACATGAGTCTAAACGTTCCCGAAAATATTTCCAACGCAAAAAATTGAAAAATTGCTATATTAAGAGACGTTTCAGAGAAAATACGCAATATTCTTTCACTAATAGTGAGGGATGATCCTACAGACAGGATAACACATACAACGGCTTTTTCAGTCATGATTTGATTTAACTTATTTTCATGCTTAAATCCAATAGACGTTCAAACGCAATGTCTTGTGAACATAACTCAGCTTCAGAGTCCTAGGTCGCGCTCAAATCGTGGCTAAAAATACGTACGCTAAAAATAGTCATACGAAATAACCCGTAGCTGAGCGGATATGGGTTAAATTTATCAAAACTTGGCAATTATTAAATTTGTTCTACATTCAAGACGCTCATTATAGGCTATATTTACTTGTAATCAACCTAAACAGCGCACGGAAAAGGCGGCTGTTATAACAGCTTAGCTCTGAATGTAGACGTTAAACAATATATCCTATACTTTCAATTTAAAGTTGCTAGAAACGTATTATTTTGGTTGTTTTAATTCCTTTCAAGGATTATAATTGTGGAAAGTGTATATAAAATCATGAACTTTCTGCAAATTACAAGTTCAAAGTACAGATAAACCAAAGTTTTTCTTAACTCTGAACTTCATATTCTCTGCACTTTAAGTTAAATATAGGACTTACAATCGACCGATATCCAGAAGTTCTGCTTAAACGGATTAACCCTTATCGTAAGTGTTCGAGATTTAGGGGCAACCGGAACTCACTCTACGTGACGGTATAATCTCAAATCGGAATTATTTCCGGTTAACTTCGCCGCGTTAACGGCAATGGCGGGCGACAATCAGCGATTGCGAATTCACACGCTTTATGCGTTAAATCTATTATGCCGACAAAATGCGGGCAAGACTTTCATGTCAAAGATTGGGTAAGTAATCACACAGAGTGAATTGGATTCTAACATTAAAAAAAATAACTTGGAAGTCGGCACCGTGTCTACGCATGTTGTTAAGGGTAATAGAAAGACGTCATTAATCTCATAGAAGGTTTGACCCAGTGGCGACTTAGGTTTGATCATTAGAATCGATATTATAGACAGCATTCAAACATGCTTGATGCAAAGTACCAGACCCCCGGGCTTATAGAACCTCTATAAAAAAAATCTGAGTCAAGACTCACAACAAATAACGTCAATTGACTCGCGACAACGCATGGCTTCAGGTTCAACACGCAAAACATTTTTTATTCGGCGGCTGTTAGAGGGAAACATGGGATTTACGTCTCAGTTATCATAAAAACTAGCTGCTCCCACATAGGCTACTCTTTCCGATACGCATCAAGGGGTGTTTTATAAACACTTTCCATTTAATACTATTAATAATATAAAACATTTCTACACATAAAGCTTTATGGACAGAACGGCGAACTGGAAAAGACAGCTCATTTCGCCCTACAAACTGGATTACTGGTGCAAATTGTGAAAGAAAAAAAGAATGTGTACTTTCCCACAGACAGGACATCACATACCATATACTGTGATGATACAGTTGTGGACCACTATGTGGAATGAAACATAGTCCGAATGCAGATGAATACATTGATAAGGGTCGATCCGACAGACCCACTCTCTGCAACGTTAAAAAAATATCCTAATTCAAGTCCAGTAGTGGATCCAGAAATTCCATTTGGGCCCTTAGAAGTGCCACAAACGTTTCCAAAAATATTTCAAATGTAAAAAATTAAATAAAAATTAGGGGGGGCGGTATTTCGCCCCCTAGATCCGCCACTGTAACATTACCTACTCTCTGATTCACTCTTCAACGAATCAAATCAATCTGGTATTTTTGAAAACTACAGCAATCATGTGTGATTTGGTATGAATCTGTAAATATACTCATTGATTAACTCATCAACTGAAGTGTGTGGAGGGCAGGCGGTTCAAACCTTGCCTAATCAGACTAATGAAACCGAATATAAAATTTCAGCGCCTCCATACGGTCAGTTACATTCTTGATTCAGATGAAAATAAAATACTTAAAGTGGCAGTCTCTGTTTTTATTTTAAAATTTAACCATTTAGATTATATCTTGTATATTTACAGGTTTTCTGAAAGAAACAAGTTATGTTATGATCTCACCCAGTGGCGGATCTAGGGGGGCCGGAGGCCCGGGCCCCCTAAATTTTTCGAATTTTCTATTTTTATATTGTAAATATTTTTGGGAACGTTTGTGGCACTTAGGCTTGTCATTGGGGGCCCCCTAAATGGAATTTCTGGATCCGCCTCT
>JAUTWP010152595.1:0-11178 GCA_033042655.1 Cyathermia naticoides
TTAAAACATAATGTAATACAATGTACATCGTTTCTCGAATATTCTAAAATGCCAGCTCTCAATGATAAATATATGTGTATACATATAACACAATATGTCAAGGTCAGTATATGGAAAGTGTAGCCTATGTAACCTTGATTTGTGAAGATGATGTGACAGATACACTGCACAATCTTAATTGATAGGATCTGAAGGATATACATCAGATTCTGTGTATGTATTATCTATATACCTGTATTCAAATCATGAGCAACTGCATTACGAGTGAATTTAATCAGTGACTACAACAGATTATCTCGCCTGCATGTAAAATTATTTAATCCCATATTGGTTGTTTGGGTTGGACAAAACCTTTAATACCCCTACGTAGGCTGAGCCAAAATTATCTTATAGTAATACCCCTTATGTAGCCTAATTTTCAACAGATTATAAGCAATCGATGGCCAATCAACTATAACAAACACTATTTCAATATTTGTAAAGGCTGTTTTTACTATCATGTTAAACTCGACCACTGTTAACAGTCAAGTGATTTTAAAATGTTCGCGTCTGCGCGGTATTAGTTTCGTTAATACATTATTGTTAATCGTTATTGTCAGACGCTATTTATATTATTTAGCTATATAATATAAATTCGTTGTAAAGGCATCTTTTGGGGTAAATGGCCTGTTATGCACACATTTATCCCCCGACAGATTATTCAACAACTTATATTATCACCAAAAGTTAAAGTATGCATGTTATTATCAACTTCAGCAATCGTTTGTATTCGTTAGTTTTCGACAAATAGTCAACTATGAACTTTTGTTTTAAACTAGTAACAAGGAATTAAAATGTCGCATAGGTCTCACAGGTGGTAATAACTACCCGAATGTCAGCTCATTAGCCTATTTTAGTTCTTTAACTGCATGTGTTCTTATCAGAATGACATTTTGAGCGCTCGGAAATATTCGGCCCATTTACGAATCGTACCGGAAAATCTGACCGACCACTTCCAGGTCAGAGGTCACTACAAGTTACAAATATAATTATTATAATTTTATATGGCCTTTTCATGTTTGTGTGTAAAACTATTTATTTAATAGAATGTATTTGTTATGTATGTGTACATTATGTTGTATCACTAAGATTATATTTCACATAAAAGGAGATAATTGATGGTAAACTTGAAATAATTTAGAATTTAATCAGGTAGTGGCTCAGCCTCAGGTACTGAGCCTGAGCCTGAGGAGTGAGGTACTCAGGCTGAGGTAGCAAGCTGCAAAATGATTTTTTCCGACTTTATTCTCATAATTATTATATATAATTCAGTTCAATAAATTTTACTCATACATGTACATTTATATCATATAATGTATGTGTTGTGCCTCACAATGTGATCTTGTAATTTATATTTTAACGTTTATAAACAGCATAACAGTCAATACAATAAACAAAGTATACAAAACATAAAAAGAAATGTGCACAACGACACCGGAAAACGCAACGGAAACAATGAAACGATTTTTTTTTTCTCCAGTTCCTTTTTTATTATATTTTTGTTGCCCAAATAAAGTTTGAATATTTTGATTGATTGTCATAGACCCATGTTCTTTTTTTGTTGAATTGTCTTTAATATTAAAATAATATTGATACATGGAAGTCTTTTTTTTTTTAAAGTGATGTTACTTAATGAAAACACAGGGAAATTATTTTCTGTAAACATCACTACAAATTTAGAATATATCTGAATTATCAGAAGAAAACACAAATAACATTTAAGATGAAGAATAGGCATGACTGCATGTTTTACTTGGTCTCTTGTCTAAACCGAACTCTTCTAAACCGGAATCCCATCAAAACTGCACAAGCAATTCGGTCCCAATGTGTCCATTTGGTGTAGCCTACGGTAAATCTAACCTCTGAAAACTGGAAACCTCTGAAAATTCGACATTTTAGTTGATCCCATGGGTGTTCGGTTTAGAGAGGTTTTACTGTATTAAACTTATGTCACACCTGATATTTATTTGTATCATGTTAAATTTTATCTTCATTTTAGGCCATGGCAACAGGTGGGATCTCTGATGAGCATGAATTAGATGGTAAAACTGAAGAGACTAAGTCTTCTGGTTCAGAAAATGAAAAAATCAGTCCAATAGTAAGAAGTGGGGTATATGAAAACCCATGGAGTACCTGGTCTGCTGACCACATGACAGTGAAAAATATCCTCAGGTTTATGTGGGAGAAACCACAGAGTAGTTTGCCGTCAGTGGAGGTATGTCACACATGTAGATCAGCAGATTAATCTAACATACAATTTCAAGCCTTGATTGGATGTTTAGTTTTTACAACTTCTATATCCCACTTCCTCTATCTATCAACCAGCCTTGGTTGTGCAGTGGTCAAGCAATCAGATTTGAGGCTGGTACTGAGATTGAAATATGGAATTTTTAATCTCAGTATCTGTTCCAACCCAGAGTGAGTGATCCATAAGGCATAATGGGAAGTTGTAACCACTTACACCAACCTGTGGTTTCATAACTTGTTTAACAAGGGCCATGGTTTATGCTATCCTATCTGTGGGAATTGCATATAAAAATCCCTTGCTGCTTATCTGAAAGAGTAGTCTATGTGGCAGTATTGGGTTTCCTCTCTTCTACTAACATTAATAATATATAATATCTGTCCAGGACACCTCAGGTAGCTAATTGTGTGCCTGTGACAACATGTTTGAACCTTAATTGAATGTAAGCACAAAAATATGTATAACCAACCTATCAAGATCTATATATAGAATAGAAATAATGAATGGAAAAAATTAACAACACACAAATACAAAAACAAAATTGGAAATGTTTATTTAAAAAAAAAATATTGATGATGAATTTTTAAAATTTGATGTAGTATTATTTTTTATAACTTCAGGAACTTGACACAACTCTGCCTGTGATAAAATCAGATTTCTCTGAATTTTCCACATCTTCACCGGACACCCGCTGTGTGTGGATCGGACACGGCACCGTGCTGGTTCAGTTTGATGGCGTGACCGTCCTCACAGACCCCATCTTTAGTTCACGCTGTTCTCCTCTCCAATTCATTGGTCCGAAGCGATACCGAGCGCCATCATGCAGTATTCAGGACTTACCTGCTGTTGACATCGTGATAATAAGTCACAGTCATTACGACCATCTCGATCTCAGTTCAGTGCAAGATCTCAACAAACGGTTTGGTAAACAGCTGCATTGGTATGTGCCGATGGGTTTAAAGAAATGGCTGGTAGATGTTGGTTGTGAAAATTGTGTTGAACTCTCTTGGTGGGATGAACATCTGGTATCGGAAGACGTGGGCATCAAAGTGGCTTGTCTCCCTTGTCAGCACTGGAGCAGGAGATCTCCTATAGACACAAACAAGGTCTGATGTTAGTAATATATTTACCTGATAATTATATTGCAATTTATCCCACTCATCTGTTCATTTTGAAGGAATGAAGAGAGACCTTTGACCAATAATTATGAACGTATTAAGCCATGTTTATCCGTTTTCTCTAAAAAGAATTTGTCAGAATGTTTGTCTAATGATTGAAACCCAATCAAAGTGTTCTAGTGACATTGTTAAATAAAATAAACTTTGTTTTATCAGTAAAAAAAACTCCACATGAGACTTTTTGTTGGATATTATATATGATTTTGAATATTGTTTTAAAACATTTCAGACACTGTTGGATATTATATATGATTTTGAATATTGTTTTAAAATATTTCAGACACTGTTGGATATTATTATTTTGAATATTGTTTTAAAACATTTCAGACACTGTGGTGCAGCTGGGCGGTGTTAGGTCCGAAGAAGAGATTTTATTATGGTGGTGATACGGGATACTGTGACTGCTTTACACAGATTGGAAAACACTACGGTCCCTTTTCCTTAGCAGCTATTCCTATTGGAAACTATAAACCAAGGCAGGTGCATTTAGTTCAAAATATGCCTTTGAAGCATCCGGTCTTCAGTTTGCAGTTTGTGCTATTTTTCATTCCAAACAGTGCTCCACAACTAGTTATCAAAGGCCGTGTTATGTGCTGTCGAGTCTGTGGGAAAGTGAATATAATTTTTTTATTGCTGCTTATCAAAAAAAAGTAGCCTATGTGGCAGCAGCAGATTTCCTCTAAAAGAAATGTGTCAAAATGACCATATGAATGATGTCCAATACTTGATGATAAGATAAAAATCAATGTGCCCTGGTTGTCGTTAAACAAAACAAACTTTACTCTTATTAGATTCAGTTTAAAGCAAAGTAATTTGTTTATCAAAGGCCAAGACATGTACTGTCCTGTCTATGGGAAACAGCATATAAAAGAACCCTTGCTGATTATCGAAAAGAGTAGCCTATGTGGCAGTGGGTTTCCTGTAAAATAAATGTGTCAAAATGTCCATGTTTGACGTCCAATACCCGATTATAAGATGAAAAAAGTGCACTAGTGGCATCAAATGTTAGTGTGAGATGTGAAGTATAAACATATTACCGTAGAATGTTTTTATTTGTTTTTCTAATTTCAGTTGGTTTTTGTCCCCGCAACATGTAAGTCCAGCAGAAGCTGTTAGAATTCATCTCCAGATTCATGCACAGATGACCATCGGAATTCACTGGGGAACTTTCCGCATGATGTCATACGAAGTAGGTAACATCTATGAAGAAATATATGGATATGTCAAGTTTTGTGCCTGAACTCTGCATTTCTTCTTCTGCATTCAAACACTCTTATAGATATAAGTAGTTGAAGCCGAAAAAAGGGTAGAACATGGAAATAAATGGTAAAAAAATTAATTTGGTATCATTAGAAGCAGAATTTTTAGTAGAACAACATGTCCAAAATCCACTATAATCTGCTTTGGGAAATTTATTTTTAGAGATTTAAACATTTTTGGTACTTTTTAGCATTGGCTGACTCAGTCTGAGTAGCACTTTTGTTAAAATTATCAGTGAGAAATTCTTGGGATTATTGCCTCTAATTATACTAATAAAGAAAGTACAAAGCTGAAATTTTATAGTTGATCATGTTCAACCATGTCACTGGTTATTTTCAGGTGCACATACTTACTCTGGTGAAAGGGGGTGGGCATTGAAAGAGGGAGGATGTCTGGAAATTACACTAAATTATACTATGTTCTTCAACCTTACAAACTTTTTTCTTCTGCACAACAGTCACTGCATGCTGTCACACATTTCAATACATTTTTACGGCAAGAACATACGTTATTTCCACATGGATCTTTGGACAACAGCTTCATTTACAATGTACAAAGTTCAACAAACTTGCAGGCACTGCCTGAAAATGACCAGTAACATATAGAAAACAGTTGAACATGATCAAATATGAAGTTTCAGCTTTGTACTTTCTTTATTAGTATAATGAGAGGCAATGATCCCAAGAATTTAACCGATTTGTTTAACAATTATGCTACTCACACTGAGTCAGTCAATGCTATAAAGTACCAAAATTTTAAAAATCTATTTAAAAAATTGCCCAAAGTGGATTTTAGCAGATTTTGAGTTATGTTGTTTTAAAAGTGAATACACTTCTAATGACATGAAAACCATTTCTTTAACATTTTTTTACGGATTCAACACTTCAACGACTAGCCTATTAATTAGATCAGGATTTTTATGTTCCTGATGAACTGTGTGGTGTTGATCAGTTCACATTTGGTTCCCTATAGCTTGTCTCTGAAGTTCATATACATGTTACATGTAATTCTATTTAAAATATTTCAGTATATTTTACTAAATTAAAATAACACCATCTTCCTGAAATTTTATACCAATTAATAAAATAGACCCACAAAAGTCCATAATTTTCCACATTTTCACGATTGTACAAACTGTACACAGGAGGAAGGAGGTTAAGGGGCCAGAGAACACTTTAAAAAAAAAAAAAAGTTGGACCTGGATTGCTTTGCTACATGAACATTTTTCATTTGGGGATGTACATTTTAAGGGGGAGGGGGTCAAAAGTGTATGGTTTATACCCTATTGAAAATTATGGACGACCTCTTATCTGATGAAGCTGTTTAAGATTTGTAATGAAATGTTTGAACTATGGAATTTTATTTTCCAGCACTACCTTGAACCCAAACAAGATCTTGAGGCAGCTGTTGAAAGCAGTGATATGCAGGGAACATCTTTTATTTGTCTTAAACATGGCGAACTAAGAACATTTGGTAGTTGAGATTTGTCATTGACCGTGCTGGTAAAGAATCTCAAGTGCGAGGGTCTATAGGGTGCAGCATTACTGGTATGTCAGAAGCCACGGTATGTACTGTCATGTCTGTGACAACATGCAAGAAGACTATGTGCTTCTTAAATTGAAAAGAGTATGCTTTGTGGTATCTGGTTTCTCACAAATACGATAACACCTAATATTTGACCAAATATTTCAGTCTGTAATTTGTAAAGGTATTTTACTAAACTAATATCAGATGATTGAACAATTTGTTCTTAAACTATCAGGGTTCCTTATTTTAAAAGACTCCTACTTTCTAAAGCTTCATATTTAAATTATTTATCTATTAGTAACAAATTGTCCAATGTTTCAACAGCGGGATATGGAAAAGATTGCGATACTATTTTAGTTTTTGTAATTCAGTTTCTCCCACATTAAAAATAATGTCCATACATATATCCAAATATACTCTTATCTATTTTTGTGCGGATATATTATAAATGTTGTTTTAAGCAAATTATTAAACTATTAAATTATTCAAACAGTTTTACAACTTGTTTCATGTTTACATTTGCTGTGCTATCATTATTAATTTAGGGATTTTAGTGATGCGTTTTGATATTTTTGAGTATATTTTGTTCTATAGAAATAAAATAATAATAATAATAATTAACGATCAAGTGAGCTACCTCTGAAACAATAACAAAGGGTGTTCCTCATAAAAATAGTTCCGGCTTTTATTGAACATAATATCTGTATAATTTTTTTATTGCACGGTTTGGAATGATCTTTATTACTACAAAACGATTGAATGCGTGTGTAATAAAATTTACTTACTCGCAGGTAGTATCAGAATTCCAATTCGCCGTACATGTATCGCAATCATTAGCTACGGTTGCTTCAGCCACCAAAAACATGCCTGTAAATACAACATAAAAAGAGCGGGATGAAGTTCAGTCGGTAACGTGCCCGCCTTTGAAGCGGTTGGATGTCGGATCGATCCTGCACAGTGGACACATCTGCAGTTTGGACTATGTCCCATTACAACCAGTGCTGCACAACTCATCAAAGGCGGTGGTATGTGTTGTCCTATGTGTGGGAAAGTTAATATAATTTAAGATCCCTTGCTGAATATCGAAAATAGCAGCCTTAAGTTGCGGCAGCGGATTTCTTCTAAAAAAAATGTGTCAAAATTATTATTATGATTGACGTCCAATAGCCGCTGTTAAATAAAACAAACTTTACGACATAACAATTCAAATAACAAAATATTATATTGCTTTTTTACTTCTAATATCGCAATGGGTGCATAATGAATATGCTAAGCAAACAACGAACGTTTTTAAAGGCACAAGGAGATTATATTAACAGAAATTATTAGGTTATAATCGCGCCCAACCATTGGCAATTGTGATAAAACTGGGGTCGGTCTCTTTAAGAAAATCTTACATTTTTTATCCAGATGTATTGAACATGGTGTTAATGTTATTTAAAGGGTGAAAACCGTATACCCAGCATTTGGACTATAATTACATGATCTGTTTGAAAATGACAGCCCATGAACACACTATTAACTATACAAGAACACGTGAATCTCTTGGATCTCTTAACAGGTTTGTGTTATTTAATGACGTCATTAGAGCTTTTTTAAAGGCTACTGGACGTCAAACATAATTATGTTCATTTAGACAGTTTTTAGGAGAAACTCGCTTCCGCCACATAGGCTACTCTTTTGCATAAACAGCAAGGGGTCTTTTATATGCATATACCCACAGACGGGACAACACAAACCACGACCTTTGATGAATCAGTTGTGGACCACTTATTTGAATGGAAAATGCTATAACATACATCCGGTTTTTCATCATAATCACAGTCAACGTAATAACTGGCGTTTATCGGAGTATGACCTTTATGGACTATATACAGAAATTACGTCACATGTTTTCGAACACCTATAAGATTAGATCAATTTCTATAATCGGCCTCGGTGGTGCAGTGTTTAAGCTATCGCACTTGAAGTACTGAGATCAAAATTCAGATATTTTAATATCATTATCGGCTCCAACCCATAGGGCTCAATGGCAATATGTAACAACTTACACTGATCAATGCTTCCATAACTAGTTTAACAAAGATAATGATTTATGGAATTCTGTCTATGGGAAAATGCAAATAAAAGATACCATGCTGATATTAAAAATGGACAACAAATACAAAATCCTGACAACGCTGCTGGACCTGATATACGTTGGGTATATAATCATGGAAATTTTATGCAAGAAATGTTGAAATATTTTTTGTTGTTGATTTTTTAACTACAAAAAATTGTTATGTTAGCCAAAATAGTTTACAATCATGCTACACTGGAGGCTGTGCTCATAACATTAGGCCAATGCCTTTAAGCTGAATTTATAATTACTAAAATTAACTCACCGACTAAAGCACTGATTACATAGAACCCATTCATCTTGAAAGTTCTTCTGCCACCAATTACACTAACAGCATGCAGCGCAATCTCAGAAGCGGGAAAATGTCTTCAATTTATACAATTCTGATACCATAGCAACAAGCCAAACAATGTCCAGAAAGCAGTATGAAGGTTCTGTTTATGTTTGGAAAACGCAAAGAAAATCTATGTAAAGCTGGATGGTAATGGTGATGTCATGGAAACACACTACATGTATAAAGTAATTACAGTAAAGACGTGTATGCATGGAGATAGAATTATGTTAATTATAGAGGATTGTGATTCCATGGCAACAAACACAACAATGCGACGAAACTACAACAGTTTGCGCTTTGATATAAAAAAAAGATACATGCAAATAGAAAGTAGCAAATATAACCATTGGTTGTTTTCAGTCACGTGACGAGGTTTCGTAAAATCAAAGATCGTTACCGGAGAAAGCAGTGTTGTCTAAGTTTAGCAGTTTTAATCGCATGTAGAAAATCACTTTGTTGCTAAGGTTACGTGCTATAAACAACAATTATTGCCTCAGATATTTTCCACCTTGAAATCAATTTTTGTCGGATGTGAAAGAGTTACATGCAAATCTGAAGCGTGTGGAGTAATACAAACTGCCAATCAGCCTTAGTTTATTTAAGTCACATACAATCAAAATGTATAAATGTAAAGTAAATAACAAAAAGCCTAATGTTTTTTATTTTTTAAATTTGATATCTTTTTTATATTAATTTTTCATTTTAATACGCAGGACAAAGCATTAAATGAATCTCAAACTGACGGACAAGTTTCTCATTTCACGGCAGACAGAAATAAGAAACTTAATAAACAAACGAATAAACTTAATCAGAATTTAAGGAAAGCAAATGATGAAGGCCTACGCCAAAAATATAGTTTAGACAAGAACGCTGTATTTCCTTTTACTTGACCTAATACCTTGGAAAGTTTCAAAATGGTATCCTAAACAGGAATGGATGGTAGAAGAGCGCACAGAATGGCAAAAAAACATCCAAAAATCCAAAAAAACAAAACGAAAACAAAACGTCCCGAAATTTAGGGTTAATAACTTTTAACAAATCTAACCGAAGCTTGAAAACCTTATAGGAAATACATTTTCTGCAGTCAAATACAAACAAAAACAAAAGTTAAAATTGCAATGGCAGAAATTGGTTGTAATTTTAAAACTGACTAGATACACTTGCGGTGTCATGGTTGGCACCTGTTAATCAAGTGTTAGCAAAGATGTCTGACTGGCACCTACGTCGTGTTATCTCGTTCTGAAAAGGTTGGTAGTTTGCTATTTGATTTCTGTAGGTCCTACCATGCTACATAATCAGCGGGATAAGCACTGGTTATTCCACAACTGGTTCATCAAAGGATGTGGTATGTAATATCCTGTCTGTGAAAGTGCATATAAAAACCTCTTGTTCGGAAATAGTAGCCTATGTAGCGGCATCGGATTTCCTCTGAAAACATGATTTGTAAGCGACATGTTTGGCGCCTACCAACCGCTGTTTAACTATGTTTTGGATGTCATTAAACAAACTGTCTTTTCATTTTTTAAGTGCAAGCTAGAACTGAATAGAGGGCAACATCCTAGCTTGAAAGATTTAAACTAAATATATGCAAATTAGAATGTGCTTATTAGTAACGGAAGGTCCCTAGCACTGTCATGCGCATACGTTTACCCTCTTTACTGGAAATGTTCGATACTTTTGCAAGAGAATATTGATAGAAACTGTTAAGTAATGGGAAGCTTTGGGTGATAAACAAAGAACTACACTATGCGGTTTTGTTATATACAGGACATTGATGACAGCAGTCGTGCAATTTATGGGTTGTTAATTACAACTTGAATACATGTGTATCATACCGAGAAGGTCGTAGGCCTACTTGAAAATTTGAATTTTAAGCAGTTTTTTGTTTATCTTTCCTTTCGCGGATGGGGGGGGGAGGATTGATGGTGAAGGAGCAGAAAGGTCTTCATTTAATTATATTTTTGTTACGGTAGTAATCATATATTTGTTATAATATAACCTAAGTTATGAATGACTTGCACTACAATCGGTGATGCTTCTGAATGCAATCAACACATACATTCATAGCAGGGGTGCAAACATTTTGAAATAGTGCTGGTTGCTCTGTGTGCAACCAGGAGTTGATTTTTAATTGCCCAACATCATATCTTGGTTGTCCGTATATTTTATGGTGTCCAAATGACTATTGGACTCCAGTTGACCAGGCGGTAGGGGCTGTGTCTCCGATTCCAGCAACGCACAAACTTGCACAATTTTCAGGATGTTTCCTTCATGTACAGATTTATTTTATGGATTTTCTTGATTGCCCTGCGGACAACCATTTGACAATGATAAGTACATAAATTGTGGTTGTCAAGCACGCCCGTACAACCGATTTGTACACCCATGCACATCTATAATTATGTGTGTGTGTGTGTGTGTGTGTGTGTGTGTGTGTGTGTGTGTGTGTGTGTGTGTGTGTGTGTGTGTGTGTGTG
>JAUTWP010152706.1:0-11177 GCA_033042655.1 Cyathermia naticoides
ATTCAGATACAGTGCTTTACTTTTTGAGGTAACCCATATGAATTAGCATGAAATGACCTTAAAGTGGCAGTATCTGTTTTTTTTAAATATTTAACAATTTAGAATATATCTTGTACGTTTGTTTGATGAGCACCACGCTTGATTTTTTTGATGCAATAATCAGCAGTACCATGTTTAGGTCATGTGAATAGCGCTACGGCTAAGCGATGGCGGATAGCTGGCGACCCGCCACGCCGATTTATTGCGTATTTCGCGTAATCTAATTACGATATAGCTAATCGTTGCGTTAGAAGAATGGAGCGTGAGGCGCATCAAACAAATGTACAAGATATATATTATAAAGGGTTACATAAGTTTTTTTTTAAACCAGACACTACCACTTTAAAATCTTTAAAGGGAATATAAACGTATTTTCAGATATTAACTGGTTCATCAAAGCCGGTGGAAAAGTGCATATAAAACTACCTTAAAGCTACTCAAAACGTATTTTCAGGTATTAACTGATGTATCAAAACACATAAAATAAATCTGTATTGGCTATATCGGTTATTCACTTACCGATCTGAAAATGTGCATGCTCAAACTCTAACACGTAAGTATGATAATCGAGTAACAAAAACCCAACTCGAAGTCATTTTTTGAAAAGTTTGCTTAAGCAAATGTTTATTTTATTAATTTTTATTAAGAAAAGCTCTGGTTTATCTTGACTTTTAACTAATGTAATTTGCCGAATGTTCATGATTTTATATACACTTTCCATAATTATAATCTTTGAAAGGAAATAAAATAACCGAAAAATACGTTTCTAACAACTTTAAAGTTACATTGTCACATAAAAATTATGAAGTTAGCCTGATTTTGTTATACAGTCAAACCTGTATTAAACCGCCAACCAAGACAGTATGTGCAGATGTTTCTCTTACTGCATGTGACTGTTTACTGCAGGTGGTTGTTTAATACAGGTGGCTGTTTAATGCAGGTGGCTATTTATTACAGGTTGTTTTTTATTCCAGGTGGATGTCTAATACAGGTGGATGGCTAATGGAGGTGGCTGTTTAATGCAGGTGGCTGTTTACTGCAGGTGGCTGTTTAATGCAGGTGGCTGTTTAAAGCAGGTGGCTGTTTAATGCACGTGGCTATTTAATGCAGGTGGCTGTTTAATGCAGGTGGTTGGTTAATGAAGATTGCTGTTTCCTACAGGTGGTTGTTTACTGCAGGTGGCTGTTTAATGCAGGTGGTTGGTTAATGAAGATTGCTGTTTCCTACAGGTGGTTGTTTAATGCAGGTGGCTGTTTAATCCAGGTGGTTGGTTAATGAAGATTGCTGTTTCCTACAGGTGGCTGTTTAATCCAGGTGGCTATTTACTACATGTGGTTGTTTAATTCAGGTTGCTGTTTAATCCAGGTTGTTGTTTAATGGAGGTGGCTGTTTAATGCAGGTGGCTATTTACAACAGGTTGTTGTTTATTCCAGGTGGATGTCTAATACAGGTGGTTGATTAATGGAGGTGACTGTTTAATGCAGGTGGTTGTTTACTGCAGGTGGCTGTTTACTGCAGGTGGTTGTTTATTTTGGCTCATTATGGGTTTTTTTATGGAGATGCTGTCTAAAATACAGGGTTGATATGAGTGAATGCAGCTGGATAGGTCACGAACTTTGTACACATGCTGAACCATGTTATTGTACGGTACCTAGCAGAATTTTTTTAAATCTCCAAAATGCACACATGTCATTTGATTTGGTGCTGCGTTTTCTATGGCTGTCAGAATATAATAATTTACGCTGGAGCAACGTTTTTCTAATACAGCGGCAACGTGTTTCATATATCACAAATCATTTTTTTGAACTTTAACAATAAAAAAGTATGTTAAAGTGTTGTTAAACATTCCGATACTTTCATAGACACTTCTGTAATAACTGTCATTTAATCCGACTCATGGGTCATACAGGCCTATGTGTGTGTTTTTACGGGTTGCAATGAAGTAAATCAAATCCTATTGGTCGTAATGTTAACGTTTACCAATACAAGAATAACACAATCAGCCTATTAAGCCCCTGGGATTCAAACACAGAATTTGAGTAGTACGTTACAATTAATAGTGTTAAAGAAAATGGGGTGCCTCATGGCATAGAAGAGATTTAACGGTGCAGTGTCTTTTTTCTATATTTTATTATCTTTTACTAATGAAAAATACAAACAAAACTACAGTTTTAATAAATTCGTGCGTCTTCTCTATCAACTAATATCAACTAATATCGTTCACTACTAAAATGCAATACTCAAATCGAGACGCCATTGCTTCTACGATTTGACGGTCTAAAGGTCACGAGTTGTTCTATTTTTAACTGCTGTTGCTGAGTTGTAGCCAGTTTACTCCATAAAGAGACTATCACGTGAGCTCATCATGGAAATTCCCCACATGCGCAAATCAAAATATTTAGAAGCAACCTGCCTCTGACAGCCATAGCTGAAACTACGCACTTTTCTCGTGATCTAAATATAGTACGACAGATTGTTGCGTCAGAATTATGGAGCGTGGAGTGCATCAAACAAACGTACAAGATAAATGGTTAAATTAAAAAACCCAGACACTGTCACTTTAAATTCATAGCCTGACATCACTGAGCAATCGAACATTTCCTCTTAATAGTACTAATATATGAAGTGACGGATCCTGAGCAATTTCTTTTTTTACGTTCATTCCAAACATATTTAATGAATTTTATTAATTTCCTGGAAGTCAACCCCATCCAGCCACCCCCTTATTTAATTTCTAGATCCGCTACTGATACGGTTTTCCATTAAACGAGGATATCTGATGACCGACCTCTTCCAAGGCGATCACGCTACCAACTGAGCTACGTCCCGTTCCTCGCTTAAAACTTGTAAAATCTCAAAACTGCAGTCTTAATTCCTAGTACCATGACAACGCTCTATAAATAACCTGTATGACGTCATACTTTATACAGCGTTTCACGATAACGTCAAATGTTTACGTTTTGATAAAAGGTCATTGTGACATTGAACAAACGTTAAAATATTTTTGTTCCTCTTGCCACTGATAAGCTATATTTTAAAATATTGTAAATAGACATTCCAGAACTTGCAAATAAACAGATTTTTTTTGTTTTGGTTTGTTGGTTTGTTTAGGTTGTCTTGCTTTAGAACTAATTTTTTTCGAGTGCTTGTAATATTTTGGCTAATATTTGGATTTCACGTATTTAAGCCCCATACGGAAAATACCACTTTCAAGACAGTAACTTTTTATCCGTAATTAGGCCCAGGGCTTAAATTAGGAAAATGCTATTTTTACACACTATAAGTATAACCCACTGAAGAAACATATAACTATTAGGACATTGTAAATAGCATTTATTGATACAGCGGACTTTGTTTGAAAAATGAACTTCAAACGTCAACATAACAAAATGACAGCTATTGGGTGTAAAACAATTATACATGTGAACAGCGATACAAATATAACGGTAACTGTTCACATACATGATTAATATAAATATATAAAACGTATAATTCGGTTTCAAATTACACTTCAATATGTGAAAACGGTGACATGATGAAACTATCAAGAATTTCGTTAAACTCAGAAATGGTTATAGCCTAACATTAAAGTCCATTTATAAATATAAATTTGTATCCGTATTTAAGCCCACAGGCTTAAATTCGGAACATTTTCCCATTTTTAAGCCCATGGGCTTAATTTTGCGTGGGCTTAAATACGGGAAATTCTGGTACCGATGCTTTGATTGGTCAGCGATGTCATCATCTAAGAAACATAATCGGCGTTACAAATTTTTCTCCAATAGACCTCTCTAGCGGTATGTCTCATAATGTTCCCCAACAAAGTCAAGGGTAATACATAAAAGTGTATATAGCCTTGACTTGTGAAGATGAGTGTTAAGTGACTGGACGGACTTTGAAATTGTGCTGGTTTAAGGCTGGTAGGTACTGAGATCGAATCTCTCAGTCGAGACATGGGATTTTTAGTCTCGGTACCGACTCAAACCCAGAGTGAGTGCTCCGCAAGGCTCAATCGGAAGGTGTTTCCACTTATACTGACCAGAGGTTGCATAACTGGTTTAACAAAGGCCATGGTTTGTGCTATCCTGTCTATGGGAAAGTGCATATCGTCGGTGAACTAAGAAAACCTTGTAACTACCACAATCTTATTCTTAGTACTTAAGAGCCATTTTGTTACATTCAATCAGTTTTTAACAACAGTTTTTTGTGTCTCCTGAAAGTCATGCAAATTGCAGATATGTTTTCTTAGTTCACCGACGATATAAAAGATCCCTTGCTGCTTATCGAAAAAGATTAGCCTCACTAGTGTGGCGGTAGCGGGTTTCTTCTCTTCTACTAACATTAATATCTGTCCTAGACCGACAGCTCAGGAAGCTGAGCTGTGTGCATGTGACAGCGTGCTTGAACCTTAATTGGATGTAAGCGCGAAATAAATATAACCAACCAACAGAAATCTGAATTAGACAGATGCTGGTTTAGACAGATTGCACTGTACCATATTGCTATAGTCCTCACGCCAGAGGAAGGAGTGTGACGTAGCTCAGTCAGTAGCGTGTCTGCTTTTGAAGCGATCGGTGATCGAATCGACCCTTCTCAGTGGACCCATCTGCAGTTTGGGCTATTTTCCGTTACAACCAATGGTCCACCACTGGTTCATCAAAGGCCATGGTATGTAATGATAGTATGTTCTGTCCTGTCTGTGAGAAAGTCCAGCAAGTTTCCTCTGAAAGAAATGTGTCAAAATGACCATTATGTATGATGTCCAATAGCCGATGTCATGATAAGATAAAAATCAACGTGCTCTAGATGCGTTGTGAAATTAAACAAACTTTACTCTTTTTTTTCACTCTGTGGTCAGTGGCAAAACCAGTGGGTTCAACCTTCCCAGCCAAATCCCTTTTTAATACAGACATTCCCCAGCGAAGAATCTAAATATACCGTTTGAAAAACCCTGGTCTAAAACCCCCTTTGAAATATTCTGGTCGGATCATCCTATAAAAAAAACCCTGGTCCATTTTCACCTTCATATGTTAAAGCCGATATCCTATGTCATTGAATAGTTATTATTTATATAGAGGATATTAAACTAGCTTCCATGTACATGTATTATCAAGTTTAAGTCCCGAGTGAAATAAGTTTCCTTTGTTACAAGCTTTAGTGAGTGACAAAAGAAACTTATTTCACGAGGGACTTAAACATGGTAATACATGGAAGCGAGTTTGATATTCTATTTATTACCTTAGCCTGAATATCCTTATTTTTCTTTTCATAAACGGTTCTACATGCCTATTATTTTATTCTTTTTCCGCGAACAACACACAGAAAGCTAATGACGTCATTAGAAAGTGACGTCATTAGCAATTGGAACAGGCAAAGTTGATGATTCAAGGATCTACGTTTAGATTGTAGCCAGGTATTTATTTAAAGAAATACCAAATATAAAGTTAGTTCCGTGAAAAAACGATTTAGTTTACAATTGAGATAACCATACAGAGTTTTTCAATGTTTGGGTGTTATTGTCCATTGCCTTTTCAGCACTTTCTTTTGGACAAAGTGAACTAAACGACCCAGTGAAATTACCGTTTACTCGGTCAAGGTCAACGTGTTGTATCTGATTTAGTATGTGCCTTTTCATTGGTTGATGTGAAATAGACTAGCCAATGAAATTACCGGTTAGACCAATGTTTCATAATTCCCTAGGGAAATTATCACTTATTTTCCCTTTTATGAGTGCCCACTGGGGCAATAAATGCACTTTCCCACAGAAGGGACAGCACATAACATAGCCTTTGATGAACAAGTTGTGGACCACTGTTTAGAATGGAAAATAGCCCTAACTGTAAATTGGTTCACTGACAAGGATCGATCTAACAACAAACTGCTTCAAATGCAGACATGCTATCGATTGAACTATGTCCTGCTCTGACACAATCACAGATTACACTGGTCCATTAAAACAAATCTGGATATGTTTTTTTTACATTGGTAGCAATAAGACTTAGCATTGACGAAATGAACCAAGAAATAGAGAAATCTGAAAAATAAATAAAACATTGAAAATTATTTTTGGATGGCAGTAAAATTCTGACTTCCAAAGGAATCAACAAGGAAAGCAATTTATGAGAATTCACATTGTCAGACCCATTTCACACATTAGCAGACAAGTGATTAAAATGTAGCAGCCTATCCAATGTTTCAGGCTACACGCTTGAAGCCAGAGTGGACTGATAACCACTGAATAAACAATGTGATTTTTTTTTCATATTACAACTTACAAATGTAAGATGTTAACTAGAAAAACATCTCACATGTTCACGAAGACGTTCCTGCAAGGCTTTCAACTGTCCCTCTCGGTTTTTCAAGGCAGTTTCCATTTTCTGCAGAATTTTCTCTTCAGACATTTTGTTCATGTTTTCACTTGCTTCACAGACCTCCTTGATATGAGAAGCCTGGAAAACAACATTTTCAGCTATATAATAGTAAATATCAGGACATTCAGTACAAGTATATGGTAACTATCAACCAATTAATCCTGGAAAATAGAACATTTTCAGCTATATAATAGTAAATATCGGGACATTCAGTACAAGTATATGGTAACTATCAACCAATTAATCCTGGAAAATAGAACATTTTCAACTATACAATAGTAAATATTGGCACATTCAGTATAAGGTAACTATCAACCAATTAATCCTGGAAAATAAAACCTTTTCAGCCATACAATAGTAAATATTGGCACATTCAGTATACCAGTTAGGGTACATTTTGTAATTTAGTCCAATATTGTTTACATTTTCACTTTTTTGAGGTATGTAAGAAATAGAATAATACATTCATGTCCGTTTGATATCATTTATCTTACAACTCGTTTAAACAACATTTTAAAGATAAATGGTATCAAACGGAAATTCATGTAATATTCTCTATATATGTAGTTTTATGTATGTATGTGTGTGTTGTAAGTATGTATATACAATTGTAAACATGTACAATCATTTCTGTAGAAGAAATTCTTACATGATCCTTGAGACGTTTCATCAATGCATTTAACTGTGCCTGTCTGTTTTCCTCATAAGTTACATATTTGTTAGTTATCTTTTCCTGCAGCTGTTTACTAACTATGTCACCCTGCTTGCATGTTGCTTCCACTTTTGCAAGCTGTATAAATCAAATTCAACAAACAAAAATATAAAAAGACAACATTTAGAAGCAAATAAAAACACCTCAAAAACAATATGAATTCATAAACCATATATACTGTGATGAGAATGGCAAATCAGAAAAACAGAAAGAAAAAAAACTGACACTAATACAATTATAACACAGGTTAGCTAGTAACAAACTATTATTAACAATAAACCTTGCAGTAAATGTTAATTTTGTACCTAATTATGTTTTTCTTTTTAGGACAATCAGATGGAAAAAATAAAACTCGTCAAAAGTAGACTGATAACGTGGATTTGCTATTGGTGCCAAATATATTGGTTAGGTAGAGAAATCAATAGAATTGGTTACAAATTATTTTGCAATTTTATTTTTTTATTTTACACATTTGGCGAACTTGGCAGATGCCAGTGCGACTCCTGTAGCTAAAGTGGCCTAAGTTTTTAAAAGGCGACTGACACACTGTCAGAAGGGCGACTTTGGCGAAGTTTTAATAATAATAATTTATTGGTTGCTTGTCGACAATCAAGCAATGAAAATACACTTTGCATGGAAATCCTCGTTTGTTACCATTATTGGCAGACAGTAATTATTTCAGCCAATCGTAATTGTGCTTTCTTATCCGCTAGCGAGCAGGGTTTTGTTTTGTTTCTCAGAAGAAAACCGGAACAGAAAAACTGACCTCACACACCCCTTAAAATTATCTCATCGGATTTAGAAGCTTCACAAGATCGATCATGGGGAGATAAAATCTGTAGAATTCAGCGTAAAATTCTCATCCATGTATATAAAATAAAAAATGCATGCAAAAGAAAATAATAGTAGTTTATAAAAAAAGAAAAACGAGACATGTTTCATCCAATACTATATCATTGCTATTTCACTACGTCATTTGATAATTTGCTTGAAATCTTATTGCATGGAAATCATAAGTTTTTATAGAAATAACAAAAACACTATATACTACTGTAAAACGGGTTTTATTCGCGGGAGTGTAATTTTCAATGTTTTTAATTTAACCGTGAAAATTACACTGATGCGAATAATACTAACATGTGTTTAACCTGAGATAAAATAGCACTTATTAGTTAAGTCGTTCAGAAAGAGTTGCTATAAACTAATTAATAAGTGAACCTCTTTCAGGCTAATACTAGTATAGTATTGAAATTACAGTATGTGCCAGAGTATAATTGAGTATTTTATTTTAATATTTATTTCGGCCCAATGCAAAAATTAAAAACAGTGAGATTGTTGTAATTTTGATATCGAGAAAATTTACTCCAGTGAATAATACCCGTTTTACAATAACACAAGGCAGACAAGGACATCAAATGATTATATGAAACAAATACACAAAAATTTAATTTCTGTCTGCAAACACGTACATGTTCTCGCAGTCTTTCCTGCAGAGCTTTGATTTGCATATCACGGTTTTGCTGGCTGATTTCCATTGATCGTCTCAGCTTCTCTTGGGTAATTTTGGAGAAAGTCTTGGACTCCGCCTGAATCTTAGCTATTTTCTCCTGTGCCTTTTCTCTTTCCTTGGCAATATGCTCCAGTTTCTGTAGCTCAAAAGACTGCAAATAAAAATTATAATTACACTTGTACACAATAAATGCATAAATTTTATTTATTGTTTTACTCTGTGAGATCAAATTGTATTCATGACAGGATATGTTCATTATTGTACCACATAATATGTATGAAGTTTTTTGTATAACTTCCATACTAATCTGCCCACTTATTTAGGAATTGTTCCACAAATTATTACCAGACATTTATGTCAAATAATTACAAAAAAATTGTTCCCATTTACACAAAAGGTTAAATAAAATAAAGTATTTGAAAATAGGGAACGCAGAAGAAGAAAATGGTTGATTTGAGGTTCACTTTAATAAAAGGTCAATTAAAAAAATACCCAAGCATTGAATCCACAAAATGTGTACTCACTATATAGAAATCCATTAGGACAAGCTAGCTCTAGCCCAAAAAATACACAGAGTGCACAATATTTTGCAAACAATATCTCAAACCAATCAAGCAAGACCTACATCAACTTTTGTTGTAGGTGAGAAAACAAACCAGGAAAGCCCAATGTTCAAATCTAGTGTTCTCGGATAGATGAAACCAAATGATTAAAATAGGTCTAGTTATACATTGAATTAACTACCTGTCTCCTTTCCTCAGCTTTCTGCAATTTCTTTACAATATCATCCTGTGTTATGGGCTTTTCTTTGGGAGGTGACAGTAGTTTGACTGCTTTGAGTTCTGCAGCAGCAGGCTTCAGGATCACTTCATAGGCAACACCTCCAACTTTCTCCTTAGCATCATCTACAGTTGCATGAAAACAAATAACAGAAAGTGAAGTTTTATTTAACGACGCCACTGGAGTACATTGATTTTTATCTTATCAGTTACTGGACGTCATAAACTGGATAATTGACACATTTCTTTTTAGAGGAAATCCTTTACTGCCACATAGGCTACTCTTTCTGATAAGCAGCAAAGGGACTTTTATATGCACTTTCCCACAGATAGGACACTAAATACTAGCCTTTGATAAACCAGTTGTGGACCACTGATTGTAATTGATATAAAAACAAAGTATTAGTCTACTCATTATATATCATTATATGGCAGTAAAAATTCAGTTGAACTTAAACTAATCTTATTATATGAATCACTGAATTGTTTTGTCATTTTAAGAGATATTATATGGTGTTGTAGGCAAATAAACAAACAAAAATTTTGTTGGACCAGTAAATTTTGTTTTGTGCAGATAAATTGGGATTTAGATATTTTCTATTTCTGCACTCCTGGGAGTAAACAACATTATATCATTTATTTGTGACCATTTGTTATTTTAAAAAAGTTTCCCTAATCACTCATGTCCGAGGAACATCTTGTTCAATATTTCATTGCAAACAACCATTCAAGTTTTAGAGATCACCATACTATTTTAAAACCAACGAGGAATTTGCTAATAAATTTAATTTACAATCTTTGCTTATCGAAATTTCTAAAACAAAATGTTAAAATCTGATTACATTTTTAAATGTGAAAGACTGAATCATAATGATGGGCAATTTCCACTGGTTTTATATAAATTGCTGTAGGCGAGGTGCTTCACACATGGTATTTTTTAGCCACTGGCAAAATAACTCTTTTGTTATCTTTATTTGTTGCAAAAATTAAGTTTTAACAAATTGTTGTTGGTGAGTCTTTCACCCACAATCCAAAAAAAATCGAACGTTCCAGCCATGCAATATGTTATTTATAATACAAATAATTAATAATTATGTTTCAGTGTAATTAAAAACACCACAAAATAAGTTTGTACAAGCAAATGATGATAAATTTATTTTTTATTCATTCATTGATTAATGACCATTTCTGAGGGTTAGCTCACTCAGAAGATCAAGATTGAGACAATCTTAGTCTAATCTACATACATGTATGTACCAGTATTTATAAATGAAGATGATTTAGTTTTAAACACTGCAAAGATGTAAAACAGAATAATAATAAAATAATTCTCTATGTTGATGACATGCTATCTATAAATTTAATAGATAGTACAACAAACAACAACACAATGAACACCCACACAAATAATAATAATGAAACCAACAAGTCACATACACCACACACTGTAAGAATCAGATGCTACGTACAAATTATGTGCACCAAATAAATCAAAATTAATATGTGTTAAGAAATATGTATGGTATACTATACAAACATAAAAACCAATAAACAACGATACACAAACACACATACCAGATATTTACACCTAGTAACAAATTAAATACATGTACAGTTAAATTGGCTAAATGAAAAAAGATTTCCCCCCTAACTTGTAAAATAAAGTTTGTTTTGTTTAACGACACCACCGGAACACATTGATTTTTATCTTATCATTGGTTATTGGACGTCATTCATATGGTAATTTTGACACTTTTTAGAAGGAA
>JAUTWP010152817.1:0-11174 GCA_033042655.1 Cyathermia naticoides
AATGACGTCCAATAACCGATGATGATAAAATCAATGTGTTCCAGTGGCATCGTTAAACAAAACAAACTTTACTTTTTTGTTCAATCATGATAAACAATAAATGTGTCATGTACAGTGTCATGTCACCATAGAGAATCTTTAACTTTTTTATGTGCTGGATGAGTGGGAGATTTATTTTTTTTATCTTAAAAATTATATCATTGACAATCTATGAATGGTATGCAATCTATATGAGAAACTAGCACAACAACACATACAACAACACATACAACAGCACATCAAGTCGATGAGGTAATAAAAACAACAGTTGTAGAATTATTAATATTTTTATTTGGCCTCTGTGTCATACAAAAGGCAAAATAAATGCCCAAGTTGTGTCCAATATATTGTTTTGTATCAGAAAAATATGTTTTTCTTTTCTCATACATGTATAAACAAAGAAGTATTTTCAAACAAGTTATAATTATTTTGCCTGAATATGTATCTAAATCCAAACATAAACCAGAAATGCTTATTCCTTTTTCAGTAACATTACTTGAAAATGCACTGAAATACTGCTAAAAACACACAAACATTTGAAGCATAATGTACAGTATCCTAAATTCAGACAAAAAGTAATGGATATTGTGTAACAGGTTTAAAGCAACTTTTTATAAGTTTCAGCCAGTAGGGTGCGTTAGACAAGGCAACTTTTGATTAACTGAATGCTGAAATACCATGGTAAGCCGGGGCGTAGCTAGACCTGTAAATGAGTGGGCACAAAGTTTACAGCGAGGGGTCTGGGGCTGCTCTAGGCCCCCAGCAGGTCCATGGCAGTGCCCTAGTAGGGCATCCAGGGGGCCCAAGACCCACCTTAAGCTCCTGAGATCTTGTGTTTTTGTTATGCTAAAATCAGAGCGTACAGACATTATTATTTTTAATGCCAAATTCGAGTGTAGGCATGTGCCTACTCGGCCCTTACATAGCTACGCCCCTGGTACTTATATAGCATTGTCGTATGATTTGGTACAGAATTCTCTAATAGGTTATTTTCAGAATGCAGAGCGTACAGACATTATTTATTTTTAAAAAAAAGAGCCAAATTTGAGTGTGGGCACATGCCCACTCAGGCCTTACATAGCTACGCCACTGGTAAGAATATTTCGGTATATATATTGGAACCTCTGGTAAATGTGTGTTGTATTCACCACTAAGGATGTGCTGATATTACTTTATGTCTCACTTGAAAGTTACCCAGCCGGCTGTCAGCACAATAACAGACTGGTGCTGGCTTACCCGTATTAAATACACTAGTTCAGGATTTTATCATTTACAACAAATAAAAATAAAAACATACCGCAATAGATTTTACTGATAAATTTATGGATAATTAAAACAATCAGTTAGACATATATTTTTTTTTATTAATACATTGTTATAGGAAGTGTAATTTCTGTTTAGATAAATTCAAAATCTGGACTCATTTTATAGTTATTGGATGTAGCCATGAACAGGACAGTTCATCTAATTGAGAATGTTAATATTTTGTTTAAAAGCTGGTGAAATCAGCTCTAATGTCAACTTGTCACCTTTCTATTTTACAAAATCCTCTTGTCTACATTATGACCTGCAGAAGAGCCACCAGTCTTAAAGCAATTTTGTTACTACCATGGATGGTCATTTAATACAAATTATAAAAGTATTTATCATTTCCAGTTTTGTATACATTTGGAAAATTTGAAAGTTGAGAAAGAGTTCTTATAAAGTTGAATAAAATTAGTGAAAAGATTAACAGTGAAAACTATGAACCTGCTACTTTCATACATTTTATAAATTAATCATATTCTATCAAAACATTATTTTTACACTCAATGCAAAACATACAAGTTGTCAACAAACCTAAAGAACTAAACTTTGTCTATGTATAGGGATGCAGAAAATACCAGTTCTCATCAGTCTAGTAAAAATTCAGATGAGAGAAAAAATATAACTACCAGTTTAAAGAGCAACCTACATTCAACCTATACCCACTTCCCAAACTATCTACACAAGTAAAGCATTAATTTTGTTTACATTAAGTGAAATTAGGATGAAAATAATAGTATAGATTGCAGGCTGACTAGTAACAATTTGGCAGACTAGTATATTTTTGTTGGTACATGTTTGATAGACTAGCAAGATATTTTTTAATTTCTGCCTCCATGTTTTCAAACAGAGCAAAACAATTTCCAATGGATAAACCACATCCCCGTACAAGGAATGGTTATAGCCAAGATTCAGTTATTAAAACTTAGTATTATTCCAACTTTTTAATGTTAAATGTAAGTTTTATGAACAAAGTTCTATCCGTGCTAATCCTATCAACTTACACTTTGTCTTGGTAGTGGGGTTGCTTAATCAAAAATTGATACTGACATGATGAAAGCACAAGATTTGGCACACATGATCCTTAGAGAGTGCATATTGGATTTAGAAGGGATGCCATGAAATCAGGGGGGTACAGATAACCTTCACACTCTGTCAAGGTCACATTTCATAATAACACTGTAATTTTCATGTTTGGCTAGATTTAAAGTGGCAATGTCTGGGTTTAAAAAAAATATTTAACCATTTAGAATATATCTTGTACGTTTGTTTGATGTGCAACATGCTCCATATTTCTGAAGCAACGATATTTAGATCACGAGAAAAACCTGCTCTTTGCAAAATGGCCGACAGAAGCGGGTCGGTCCTAGATTTGGATCACTTGCATGTCTCTTTAGTGAATATAGAACTACGTGACCGTCAAGTTAGATCAATCATGGCTTCTGAGCCATACTGGACGATATTACTTGATATAAAAGACGCACAAATTTATTAAAACTATGCTTGTATTTTTCAGTAGTAAAAGATAATAAACTATAGAAAACAGACACTCCACCTTTAAGCACCCTATTCTTTGTCAAAGGTATCCAGAAAAAGGGCATAGCAATGTGGAAGATATGTTACACATTTTGGGATGGTACTGACCTTGTTATCAAGGTCTTACGGTCAAGGTCACAATACTGAAAATATTGAATATATTATGTATTTATGTTTCTGGTTTACTATAATTTTTTATTTCAACTTAATTTGTTTAATAGTCAGCAGAAATTATACTTATATCACATGAATGACCATCATATAGGTCAAGGTTACAATAAAGAAATAGTTTGCTCTATCCCAAACGGATGCCTAGAAAATGATTTGTGCAATTGGCTTGTCATTGGGGGATGTCTCTGGAACATGCTCAGCCTTGATGTACAGTTTATTTGTAATAGTGTTTCTCATTATTGTGAGCCAAATAATCAAGACCATGAGCATCTTGAATGGTTGCAATTGTCTGATGCACAACACCAGGAGTTATGCATGTTGTGGTTCCCATGATGTGATCCCATCTAATGACAGTTTTCAAAATGAATGTAGTTCAATCCAGCTTGTATGTTGAACAGATAGGCATGGTATGCAATAATTATAAACATTAATTAGTTTCTATGCATTTCAAAGACGAGCTGTTGGTCCAAAAGTGTAGTGATAATGTCTAGGAAATATAGCATCAGAAGATGGATACACTTTGTGAAGGTGTACCATCTGAGGGTGACATGTGTACCAAATTTGGTGATTTCTTCAACTCTGTAACGATTTTATCAAAAAATAGCATTAAGCAACCCCACTACGACTAGATTTTTTCAATATTTGCCATCATAAATTTTGTTTTATTACTGTGATTACTAATCTACTAATTACAGCATCTTCAAGTTCTAATCACTTTGTAAATTTTCTAGCATCAAATAAACTACATACAAGGGCTAGTTACTTCATAAATCCATTACATCTACTAAACTACATTTATCATTGTGATACAGTCATGAAAACTTTACTGTTGCAATGTATTTATCTTGGCACAAATAATGGCACATTGTTAATTAATAATGTTCAGGTTTACAAAAAGGTTTTCAGCAGTTTTTTTAAAAGTAAGAATGACTGGCTCTTCCAATGTTTCATCCAAAAATATTCACTTGTCAGATTTTTAACATGGAATTTTGGTACAAGCATTTGTTACAATTTATTCAAAAGTGGTTGAAAAGTTGGTAACCCATCTTAGATTTGTAATATGCCCCAAAATAATTATATTTCTTTGAGGTACAAGGTTGATTATCGATCAATTCTTCAGGGTGGTCCCATTTGCAGTCAGGACTATTTTTCATTCCAGCCATTGGTCCACAAAGACTGTTTTATTCGATGTCCTGTTTGTGGAAAAATGCATATAAAAGAACCCTTGCTGCTTATAAAAAAGAATAGCTTGTGTGGCAGATGCAGGTTTTATTTGAGTCACAAGTAATGTATGTTTGATAGAGAATGTGTTGATGAAATTGTACTGGGATGTCAATAACAAATATTTCTTTCATTTCTTCAGAGTGAAAATGCTATGATTATTGAAGTGGTCAATAATAGGGAGGATGACCACAACACAAGTTCAGCTGCCTGACTAAGTCAGCCAAACTAAAAATTACAAAACAATAAAATACCGACAATTTATTCTGAGGTATGAGTTAGTATTCTGACACAAAGCATAATCCATTGCGACTACAAACCAATTGATGTGAACCATTGCATAGACTAGATAATACTATGTCAACCAGTCATCAGCAACCCGTTCTCCAACATTTACATGTTAGATAGTAGAAAATTATATTTAGTTTAAAATCTCATCCAACACACCATCATGTTTATTATATAGGAAAGTTGTTCTGTCATTTGTTTGTCATTATAAACTACATCTTTATATTATTTTTCTGAAATATTCAAATAAATTATATAATTTCACAAGCTGTTGAAACATTCTTTAAATAAACTACCTTTATGTAAACAGCTTATTTCACGATCTAATTTAATTAAAACATCTTGTACTTTATATCGATAAATCTTTCTTTTAATTTTCAATTTACAAAACAAATAAATAATTTTTATTAGCTTTACATCTGAGCTCCCTTTTTTTAACCGACTCACAACATCAACACTTCTCTATTTAATAATGATACACATTTTGATGAATCAAATGAATGGTTAAGGCACCCAAGCACATCATACTTTTGTATAATGGTAAGATGTGCTCTATAACATACATCAAAAACTATGGTATGTTCTTTGTGTGTGTGGAAATTCCTACAAAGGACAATTACACTAGAAAGGAAATCAGCATAAAATTTTATTTGCAATGATCCAGAGCAACATATACTGCAGCTTAAATTGCCTAAAACAAACTGTATATTGCTATAACTTCATAAATGACGACACAAATGCATCATGTATCTAGTTCTTGTTTTAAAAACCAGTTTCTAAATTTTCCTGATCAGAATTTGAGCCTCCAGGAAACGTTGAGCCATGATGGAGAAAGTTGTGTCAATAGATAAAAGTTTGTTAATAGATTTGTTTTTCTACAATGATGCACAAACATAGGCTGCTAGTTTCAGTGCATTTTCTTCAGTGTCAAGTAACGTTTCAAATACATATTGCTTACTGTTAATGCAAATGCACACCAATATCAGTAAACTGGATGATATACATGTGGAGATTAGAGTAATCAACAAGTCATCTAAATGCTTATTTAAATTTGTCTAAATTAAGTGTCTGCTGGATTAACTTCAATTCCATTTTTAGCAGATTTAAAACTTGTAACATAATTATATACATGTGTTTTTAATTAGGATTTGTACACTTAAAAACAAATGACATAACAAATATACCCCAAACCAGAAATATAAATAAAGAGATGAGAGAATATTTTATGCAGATGACTCGCACTTACATCTTAAAATGGTGCCATGGACAAAGTATTAAAATGTGGACCAAGATCAAATTTAATATTGAATAAGACTGAGAAAGAGTGCAATAAATACTGTACTAATAAAATGTAATTATTCTGTCACACAATGACAATTTTGTTTTTTGTTGTTGAAATTGGGCAACATATTTTGGCTAATTGATGCCCAGTAGGTCATATATTCTAACATTTTCCCTTAAGCTTCATTTTAAAGATATTTACAAGATAAAACAAATGCTTTATTTACAACTCCATAATGATAGGACGCATCAAAAATAACACCTGGTAAATATTTAAATTTTCTTGTCTGCTCATGTCATTAACAAATTCAAATCATTCCCATGAGCAAAGATTTTGTAATATATTTTGGTATGCGTGAACAGTTTAAAATGTAATTATTTTTTAAATAAATTATTTTTTGTTTGTTTTTAAAAACAATATTAACAAAAATTAAATAAATGAAACTATATATTATTGAAGAAACAAAAATAAAATATCTGATACTCTGTCAATAAAACTTGTGCAAATGTTATACATACATACAATACAAATAAATAAATATCTATTAATTTTTATAATTCAGTAATACACATCCATGTAAAGATACTGTTTAGATAACAAATGAAAACTATTTCATAAAAAGATTTTATTGATGTATTCAAAAAATAAAATGGCCCATATTTTATCACTGTAAACTTTACAGTAGCATCCAGGATTTGGCTTATCAAAAGAGACAAAATAATTTGAGAATAAAAACAGAATGATGTACCTTAAGATTTAGAAATTGATAAAAAATTAAAACCAGATGTAGTATGGGCACAGATGGCAAGGCTAAACATAACAGTACAGCTTTTAAACTCTTACACTATATTAACATTCACAAACTGTTCACCCATAACATCATCATTTCAGTGTAACAGCATTAACCAGTTACTTTTTATATTAAAACAAAAAGAATAACTTAGAAAATACAAATATTCTTTTATTTGTGGTTTTTAAAAGTAAATGTAACTCAATCCTTGAAACAAGTAACTAAAATGGATATTTTTTTAACGTAACGACCATTTGAATGGAAATAAGCCATTTACAATGACACCAATCATTTTTTACCTCTTTACATAAAAAAATTAATAATATGGAAATACTTTATTTGAAGTACCCATTTTTTCTAATTGTGTAAATTTTTTTTACCCCTTCCAGTTTCATATTTTGTATCACCCATTTTGAAATAATTGTTTTCACTCTTGGTATTCCCAACTATTTAAAGTCTGTACATTCCGTATACATCAAGACAGTAAAGGTAAATGTAACTTATGTTTGTTACACTGAAATATCATGCTACAATGGGACTTTGACTTGCTGACATTAACATTGCATCACCAGTCTGAGAGCTAAAAAATGTCATAATAGAATGAAAGCAAAAAATGTCTGGCACACGGTTACATAAAATATCTCCAGAAACAGTCCACTCCATTGATGTCATAAAAACAACTGATTATTGTAGCATGGCAACCAAGGTTTTCTCTCCACAACTATCACAGCTACTCCAAACTATGTGTTCCCAGTGTCGAGCTCACAGCTACAAGTTGCCTGAATGAGAGGTCTACAAGAACAGTTTGATGATGACTGTAACACATGGACTATGGACAATATCCTGAGATAACAATCAATAGTGCAGAGTAACAGCATGGAGCAGTACTCTGCATTTTAGAAGGCTGTAGAGTTAGGTCCCTTGTACGATCTTCAGTCCAGTGACCAAGGTCAGAATGTTTATTTCATTCATTTAATAATCGTCCAAATCATAATCTTCTTCGTATTCATCAAAATTGCATTCCAGGCCTTGGAAGTCTACCTGGTATCGCAGTATGCCTGCAATGATATTAATAAACTATTGAGAAGTCTTATTTAACAAATGGATAAAAAGCATTTATGTTACAGGATTATAAATTGTCAGGGATTTTTTCAAAGGGTAAAATTGTGTACCCTAAAATGTTATTAATTTTTTTATAATGTTAAAAAATTGTTTACAATTAAATTTTCCTGTATGACTTCATATCAGTAACAAATATCAATGAAACAGTATCAATCATCAAATTATCATCATCATCATCATTAAGTATGTAGTATCTCTCAGCAGTCACATAAAAAATATATATAGCTTACCCTATAGAAAAATTCTACAGGAAAGCCTGATTGTGTATACTAAAATAAATATTCTTATTTAAAAATTATGAAGAAAATATAACTCTTTATCAATTAAAAATCTAAAAATATTATGTTGATATTCTATGATATGAAATATGCAATAGACCACCAAGAAGGTTTCACGTTACTAACCACGAGTTTCAATTTAAATGTAGTTATTGAAGTAATGTCATTAAGAATTAATATTGTATATCATACCTCCAATGCCTCCAAAACCCTTGACAAACTGAGCACCTTCTTGAGACCTGTCGGTGATGATTTCAAGAGTGGCACCTGTAAATTGACAATGAACTATTTAACACCCCAGCACAAACAAACATCACCCACATCGTAAAAAAAAGTTGTTTGTTTTTATTTAATGACATCATTAGAGCATATTGATTTTTATCTTATTATCGGCTATTGGACATCATACATATGGTCATTTTGACATATATCTTCAGACAGCCTGCTGCTGGCACATAGGCTATTCTTTTTGATAAGCAGCAAGGGGTCTTTTATATACACTTTCCAGGCAGGACCACAGCTTTTGACCACTGGTTGGGACAGAAAATGGCCCAAACTGAAAATGGGTTCACTGAAATAATGGCCTCTAATTTTAATAAAATTGACCAAAATAATTTTCCTTTAATATGAGAATGGAAAACATTTTGACCAGAACCAATTATGACACCAAACTACTTGTACAGACTATTTATTCTCGTTTTGATGAAAACAGTTTTACAATGAAAATATTACCATACATTTCATTACATATTGTAAAGCTGGTCGTTTTAAGTTGGAAATCACAAACTAGGAAGACAAACATGTATTTATTTTAAAACAAGTATAAATTTAGTTTTATTTAATGATCCCACTAGAGCACATTGAAAAAAAACCATGTAGAATTATTAACACAGTAAACAAATGAGAATTTATCACAATTGTATCACCCATCATACGAGTACGTACCATAATTTTTGTAATTGTTTGCAAACCATTCTAATAAAGGCATCTGTTCCACAAGTTCCAATTCTACACCCGTCTGTAAAGATAAACGCTTTGTTAATATTTACTTAACACAGAAAAGCAACTGGAAACGACATCAGATTTTTTACTCATACAATTATAATACAGGTGTGTAAATCAACACTTCATCCAACAGTTTCCACAAATACATTTTTTTACTTATTTATAATCAATGATAGTTACATTATTATTGTATTAGTAGAATGTTTTGTGTTAAAATATTACATTGTTCATATCATTGTTAAACTTTGGTAAGGAAAAGAATGATTTTAATCACACTCAGCACATTGTTTTTTAATCAGGAGCTATTAGGTGTAAAACATATGGTGCTTTCAAGTCTTTAAAAGACACTTGCTGTTGCCACATAGGTTACTCTTTCAGATAAGCAGCAAGTAGCTTTCCTAGGCACAGCACATGCCACTACTGGTTTGGAACTGAAAATAGCCCAAATGTAAATGTTTCCCCTGAGGATCATTGAGATAAATGCTTCACATATTATAGACACTACCTCTTTAGGTAGATATGTTCCGTTCCAAAGAGGTTTGCTAACTTAAGATGTTTGTTATGTTACGGATGACTTAAAAACAGTGATTGTATTTACCTCTTTGTCTGTGAAGTAAGTTTTATCCTTTTCTTGCTCAGGTTTGAGAAAAAGGATTTTTTCCTCTGAAAATATAAAATAGAACTGTTAAATAAACCAATGTTAATCTTTCTACAAACAAAATAGCATCTGACTGTTATGCTCATAGCAATCAATCATTTTAGAAAAGTGTTTTGTTTTTGTTTTCCATTAAATTTGATATTATGTGATAAAATTATCATAAAAAGACAATATTTTAGTATTTTACAAGCAATCACTTTTTAAAATAATGCAATAAGTATATACAAACTCAATAATAGAATGCAAATCACACTAAAATAAAACAAAATAAAACACAACCAGTCTCATTAAAAAAAATATTTTCACAATTCACAACTGAAATAAAAATTAACAGCATTGTAAACTTGCAACTATTTATAAGCATTGAAAAACTAATGAATGACTGTAAATAGATGTACAACTTACCATCCGTTTGATGATTTTTCAGTGTAAACCTCTGCATGTCAAGATTTTCCCATACAATTAGAATATCAACAGCTCCCATCTCCATAGCTTTCAGTGTGTCGTCCACACCAAAACAAAACTTCCCCGTGTCCTGTGATATTTCATCAAAATATCGACCTGTAATCACACACAAATTCAAAACATGTTTACCTGGAATAGACAAATCTACTTAAAAAACAGACAGCACATCAGTATACAAGATTTAAAGTTGTAATTTATTGTATCTTTCAAGGATTCCCTATTTGATGTGTAGCCAAATTGAAGATCTGTATTTTAATGATGAACATGAATTAGCTCAGAGGTAGAACATTCACCTAGTTGGTCATCTGAATTTCACAAGTCGTAAAATCGGTAAATTCCAATGGTATGTTATAAATTTTCAAAAGTTTAGATATTATCTTCAATAATAATGAAACTTGCCTATTAATTTTTTTTCTTGGATGAATTTGACATTGGCTAGTGAGTCTGAGGCTAGTTCTATAGCTTGGTTGAATCCGTTCTCTCCTCCATACGACACATCTACAATCTTGATCACCTTGCCTTGTAACCTCTGTAAACATTGAAAGTAAATAATAAAAAATTTCTCTCCTCTAAACAACACATACTCTCTTGAGTCTTGTTTGTTAGTGCCAGTAATCTCTGTAAATATTGAAAGAAAATAATGACACAATATTGTATACATATTTTATTATTAACTGTAACCATGTTTTATTTAACGACGCCACTAGAGCACATTCGTTTTTATCATAGTTTTGAAGTGTAATCAATTTACACTATGAGGTCAACTTCAAACTTACCACCCATATACATGAGTATATATTAAATTGTATTAAAAGTTAATAAAATGTACAATACATCATTTAGGCTAGTTCCAGAAATAATTACTATGGAAGATTGTTATTTTATAATGAATGACTGGTATATAATACTAGACTGCTTGTTTCAAATTTTGTTGTTTATTAAAGGAGACCGGCCATTAAACCACACATAAGGCATAATCAATATGTTTGGCATCAAAAATCATAAAACGCAAAC
>JAUTWP010152928.1:0-11174 GCA_033042655.1 Cyathermia naticoides
TTATTATTGGGGGACAGTCGCGAAAATAATTCCTCGCGAAAATGTAAAATGAAAGCCTGATCGCAAATTATTTTAGCCGCGAAAATATTTGCGTATACGGTAAGTTACAGTAAGATTGTGAAACTAAGGATTTCGTGAAATCCCTGAACATTTTAGTAATTCCATGAAAACACTGTTTTTGTCAGGGATTTCATGAAATCCCTAAAATATTCAAGGATTTCATTGAAATCCCTGAATATAATGACCAGTGATTTTATGAAATCCTTGAATTACTTTTGACATGTTCAATGAGTTTGTGCTCTTCATCCCACATATTTTCATGATTAAAATTGATAGTTGGTGTTGATGATTATCTAATCTCAGTTTTGTAATAGGTATTGATAGTTGCTTAGATAACAAAAGAAGATAATTTTCTAAATTAATATTACATGTAAATAATACATGTAGTACAATAAAAGAGAGATTTGGAAGGATCAGATACTAACACTTTACAGATGTGCCAATTTTGATCAAACTGATCAGATATGCCTTTAAGCCAGAAAAATATCTATAGTTTTCCTAATAAATTCATTAAATATGCTATTTAACACCGGAGGTCTTAGAACTTGTTTTTTTGGTTTATTTACTGCAAAGATCCTATGGTATTTTAAGTGTGGCCTATAGACAAGTATGTTAAAACATCGTGCACACTTATTTAGTGATGTAAGCACTTTAAAAAAAAATCCTGTCCAGTACACTAACAAGAGTTTAACCCGTACCCTAACCATTGAGACTAACATTGCGGGTCCTAAGTACCCCGACTCGAGTTTGTAATTGACAGTAATTTATTTATTCTGAAATAATATGTTGTTATCACAGAAGATTCAAAATGGACGATTCTCATGAAAATGTGAGTAACTCAGTATAGATTTACGGAAGTTGGAAATTTAGTAAGATTCCATGTGTAAAATGTATATTTATAAGGTATTTAAATAAAAAAAATTAAATGTATAGCTATCCATAAACCTAAAATAACTTTTTACATTATGATATTAATAAGTTCTAAACAAGTGCTGTCAATCTTATCTAGTTACATATAAAATATTTGGCAAATAGAATTTACGGTGATCTCTCAAGATCGCTGGATGCCTCCTGTTTCACTGTTGTATCATATTCTTGTCAGTAACTTTATTTATAAGACCTAGATTGATAAGAACTGTTGTTGTTTTTTATTATACAAGAATACTTCAAACACTACTAAAAACCTTTTTTAATTAGCCGGGTCAAGGTTATTGGTTCTTTAGTTTAGGTTCTTTTTAATTTTAATGTTGGTTATTTAAAAGTAAAGTTTGTTTTGTTTAACGACGCTACTGGAACACATTGATTTTTATCTTATCATCAGTTATTGAACGTCATTCATATGGTAATTTTGTCGCATTTTTAGAGGAAACCCACTGCTGCCACATAGGTTACAGGTACTTTTCGATAATCATAAGAAGCAAGGTATCTTTTATATGCACTCTCCCACAGACAGGACAGCACAAACCCCGGCCTTTGATAACCTGTTGTGGAGCACTGGTTGGAACAGAAAAACCAAATTGCAGCTGGGTCCACTGAGAATGATCGATCTGATGACCAACCTATTCAAAGGCGGGTGCACTCCTTGTTGGTTATGTAACAATTATTAGTTATATGCTAATAAATATTGTGTAAAATGTTTGGAATAGGCACAAACTGACAGAAATTTATAATTTTATTAGGTATAAAAGTGCATTTGCTAATAGTTTTGTATTGGAATTGGAAACAAGGTAATAGGCACAAATAAAATAAGGTTCGAAAACTGACCGAATTTCATCTTATTCTTAATTATTAGGTCTATTCAATTTAAATTTTTGATTTAATATGTGGCTATCAAGAAGAGTACCACAATTATTAACATCTGCATTTACTTTATATAACAATAAATACGTATTTATTTTCCAATTAACGACGTGCTAGACAACAAGCATACAACCAGAACAGTGAATGCCAAGATGCGCAAGACGCGATCATGTCGCCCTTCCCATCAAAGAGACGACTACCAACCTCAAAAAAACTTCATAAATATTGACATCACGTTAATGTCACAACTAACCAAGTGCATGTAGCATCACCAATATCTTCTCTTGTAAACTATGCTCTCCATTTTCGTGAACAGACGAAATATCTTCGAACAGAGACCCGAATACCTAACATTCCAATGTTCTTTGTAGCTGCCGGATTTGATGGATCTAAATTAATAATCTCTAAACCAAAGTGTGTGTATTAAATTAACAAATAATAATAATAAATAATACATTAATAATAGTATTCTATAATAAATAAATACATTTTAGAAGTCCATAAATGTAAAATTGTAATATAAAAGTTAATATTTTAACCAGTGTTTGAGATTAAGAACCGCCAGAGGTCGCTTTTCATTATGACCCTTGAACTTTGAGGTCAACATGTGTCGGTTCGCAGTGTATCGAAATCTCCCATACGTTTTTAGAAACATTAAAATAAATCGTTGAACAATTTCGTAGCAAGTGAAAAGAAATCGTTTGTTTAAATGTATATGACATATAAGTGGAACGGTAAATAGTGGGATTTAAAAACAAAACAAAAAATATTTAAAATCGCTTAGCTGTTTTGCTTCAACATCAATGAATGATCAACTTCATCATCAAGTGATCAACTTCAAGGTTGCAATTTTCAAGAGACAAAGTGAAAGTCATAACTCATGTCATGATTGTGATAAAATCATGTTTTGTTTTGGATTTACCTTTAAAATTACACAATTAAACAGTCACACATTATTCACACCAGAATAAATAACATGTTAATTATAAATTTTGCTGGCTGGTTTAGTGGTTACTTTCATGCAACTGCAAGCTTACATCCTGATCCAATTAATGTTCAAGTTCGCTGTCACAGGCACACAGCCCGGCTTCCTGAGCTGTCTGTCCAGGACAAAAATTAATGTTAGCAGAAGAAAGTAAACATGCTACCACCACACTAGTCTCTTAAGATATATTTTATAAGCAATTTCCCACAGAAAGGATTTAGCACAAACCATGATCATTTACCATGTCCATGGCATAAATTGTCAAAACAGTTATGGAACCACTGGTCGGTCACCTTCCCACTGATCCTTGCAGAGCACTCTGGATTGGGAGTCGATACTGTGATTGGGAACGGGAAATGGGTTATGCAGGACAATTTTGCGCGATCCTCACGTGAACGAAATGGTGGTTCGTGCAATTTGTGCACCCCTGCTTGATACATATTTTCATTGTTGCAGCTGCTGAGCAGGATAAATTTTTCTTTTTTTTCCCTCTCACATCCCTTTCTTGGACACAATTAAGGACTGATTTAAACTAGAATATATTTATTATTGTAAGTGAATATGTATAAGTGTCTTTCCAGTAACAAAAATCAACATCTTATTTTCCCCTAGTACTCAGTAGGCCTACTACTACTAGTAGTGTTATTTTTTTATTGTATTTAATAGTACATATATTAGATTTAGATTTTTGTTTTAACTATGTACATATTAAATGTTTTAGAAAACCGTGACTGAGAAGTAACATGGAAAAAGTTAATCAACATTGTGCTGAATCTGCAAGCAATATTTTAGTCAAGGATCCAGAGTTACTAAACGACTTATTAAATTACAGGTACTCGTAGTGTATCATTTACATGTATGTATTTACTGTAGTTCACATATGTTCTCACTGGGGTTACAATAATCAATCACATTTTAAGGTTGACACCTATAAAGAATACTGTTTATAATCACCTTATGAACATTTTGAAACAACTGACTCATGGAAATCTTAAATATTATTTCATCCCCTGAGCACACTTATCAACATTTTACTGTTAATTTTAGAGTCCAGAGTTTTTAGCCCTCCACCTGCCACACTATTTGTACTTTAAATTATTTTCTAAATTTCAGTTAACATTTTAAAGTTACAATCTCTCCTCCCAGTCTTATAAGTTATAACATGTTTTTATTAATTCAAAATATAAAGAAAACAGTACTTTTTAATAAATCTGTTTTTCTAATCAAAGAATTAAATGATGTCTCACTTACGACTTAGCTGTGTGTAACAATGTCTTATACAGCATGTCTTGAACTTAAGAATTTGTAATCCACAGCAATTTTGAAATTTTTAGGCTGTGGGTTAAAGACTCGCCAACAACACTTTTGATTCAACCACTGTTAACACTTTGCAACAAATAAACATAACAGAAGAGTTATTTTGCCAGTGACCAAAAAAACCCATCGGTGAACTTAGGATAAGATATGTTGTTTAACGTCTATGTTCAGAGCCAGGCTGTTATAGCAGACACCTATCCCGGGTGCAGTTTATGGTTTTATCCATCCACAACGTCTGGGACAGGAAATGTTGAAGTAACTCACATACAGCAATTTATACAAAACGAGTGGCAATTGCCACTGGTGCCACCATTAAGTTCGAATCCATCACAGCAGTCTGTGTATTTTTAAGTGACATAGACTGATAGCACAGTTATTTTTAAATGGAAGAAATGTGAGTCAAACATGTATGATCTATTCTGAATGATTAAATATTTTAAATATTCCAGATATTGCAGCTTCACTGATAATTTACATTTGTAAACTTTTCTGCATTGAGCTCCATGAATAGGAAAATGATAATTGTGAATGAAGCCTTATGTGACTGATCTGTTTTTTCTTCACTTACAGTGTATCTGATATACCAGTGCTTACTAAAAGATTGACTGCCTCTGTATGCTATGCAAAAACTGAGTTTGCCAGTCTACACATCTCCAATAAGAAAGACTTGAATTTTGCAAGATGCCTGGGTCAATGTTACTCTTTACACATTGATGAAACAAAGCTATTGAAACCACTTGAAAAGGTTTGTCTTGTTAACATTTATGAGCTGATATACGCTGTCGTTAAAAAAAATTGTGATTTTTTTATATATATATTTTTAACGTCTACATTCAGAGCCAGGGTGCTATAGCAGATGCCTCTGCCGAGTGCAGTTTATGGTTTTATTCATCCACTGCGTCCGGTACAGTGTGTGTATGTGTGATTAAGGGATAAAATCTGTAGGCTACTTGTAGTTTCTTAGTCATGTATTTATTATTTTATTTCTCTTCTGAATTCCATCTATATCTTTCCCATTCTGGCAGCTCCTATCTTTCAACTCCTTTTGCTATCCATCTCCACACCCCAGTCCCTGTCTCTCCATTATTGTTAATGGATAGGTTAGTTCAAACAGATTATAGATCTCAGAATTTCACCACAAAAACGTTAGCTATGTGAAGTATTTAATTTATTTCAACATGTTAAATGTTTTGCAGGTTTTGTTCTGTTTGCCTGCTCCACTGATGTCGGTTGTGAAGGAATATCTTTCAGATTTCCTACTGGATCTCATGTCTGACAGAGCTAACACGAAGAAGCTTGGACAACGTAAGTGTAACCACATGTAGATGTATAAGTATATGCTAGACCACAAAGTTCCGTATTTTGATCATCAAAATGTCCCTTTTGATGATTTAACTATGGAACGGAAAAATGTTTAACGTGCTTACATCACTAAATAAGTGTTCAAGCATGCCTGTCTTGGTCACAAACTCCGACTTTGCCAGAGTCTCTGTCCAAGACAGAAATTTAACTATGGAAATCAAGTGGTCGAATATATTTAAACCACTAAAGCAAACATGTATATGAATTTCCATAAAATAAAGAAAACATAAATGAACAATATGCATGCTTGGTGTATATACGTGACGGATATATTTAGCTGGAGTTTAACTGCAAAATTTGTGAGTTATGCTAGTTGGAAGTTAAACTACAGAAACAACAATACATTACCAAATATATCTTGTACGTTTGTTTGATGCGCACCACACCATTTTTCTGACACAACGATCAACTGTACCATATTTAGGTCACATGAATAACCCTATGACTTAACAATGGCGGGTCGCCTCACCGATTTATACTGTGTTTCACGTCATCTAATTACGATATAGCAAATTTTTGCATCAGAAGAATGGAGTGTGGTGCGCATCAAACAAAAGTATAAGCTATATTCTAAATGGTTAAATATTAAAAAAACCCAGAGACTGCCACTTTAAGACAAACATGGTTTAACTCTAAATATATTCCCAAGTAACATTTATACTAGGACATTTTATTTATTAAACATTGTCAGGGAACATTTTATTTTAAAACTGGGCAATGGCCATGGTATGTTTTTTTCTGTTTGTCAGATGATCCATATCAAATATCCCTTTCTACTAATGAGAAAAACTATCAGTAGGACCAAATGTTTGACAACCAATAATCAATGATTAAAAAACAATCTATGTGGTCTAGTGGTTTTATTAAAACAAACTTTACTTTTATGAATTGCAACTGAACTAAAAATATATATGTAGGACCGAAATTACGAAGCATGTTTTTCTCTTACACGCGTGTAACTACATACATTTACAATGCTTAAATGCGTGTGTTTAACGAAAACAGGCTTCGTAATTTTCGGCCCATATTGTTTAAATCTGTGTGCAAGATAATTCATAATGTTATGTTTACTATTTGTTTAGTGTCTGCATTCATGGAGCAGTCAATCACAGCAGACATTGGTAGTGACAATCTTCCGAGACTGTGTCACTTTCTGAAGCTGGAGATCGATGAAATTATCTCTATTCCCTTGGATGAGCTAACACCAGACATTTTATCCAAGTTATCTCTCATCACCAAGGTGATCATTTTATGGATTACTCATATTGCATATATCATTACACTGTTTTCAGGGGTCAAAATTTAAACTTATTACCAGTCTTAAATTAGTTATTTTTATAAAGGACCTGTAAAAATATATATTTTATCCTATGTTACATATAATCTGACGTTTCTGCTGCATCCTGCTACTTTCCTCAGGGAAATGGAATTTTTTAAATTCCTATGTAATATCCATATTTATACCATATTATATCAGTTAATGATAGTACAGTATGCTGAATATGGATATTACATAGGAATCAAAACCTCCATTTCCATGAGGAAGGCAGTGGATGCTTCAGAATTTCGGATTATAGATTATAACTTATAGATTAAACATTAGAAACGTTTCCCCCTCCCCATTTTGTAATGAAATTTTCAGTCAATGGTGTAAAAATATAGTTTTTCATAAACACCATCATATTTAAAAAAATATTTTAGCAAAGTTCCACTTTTATTTTATTTTATTGATCTTTAAGATTTTATGTCCTAAAAAAAAAGATGTTAACCAGGCCCGATAGAAAATAATTGTTTGAAGTAGTAATTGTAATTAAAAAGCAATTTAAGAACAATTGTTAAATAAAACTATAATGTTTTCGCTTCAGATCTGCCTTCAGCTGTTTCAGCATCATGGTTCTGCATTGACAGATGCTATTTGGAAGGAAACTTTATCACCAACCAGCAAAATAAACAGAAGCTGTATGGAATCAATTTTGCAGATGATGATGCTTATTTTATCAGAAAGTGTATGTTTTCTTTGTTCTTTCTACTGTCTAAATCAGATCCACACTAAACCAGAATCCTGTCAAAACCAGACAAACAATTTGGTCCCAATGTGTCCATTTAGTGTAAATCTAATCTCTGAAAACCGGACATTTTACTTGATCCTGTGGGTGTCCGGTTTAGACAAGTTTTACTGCATGTATATTTATATATAAGTGTGTGTGTGTATACTTTAAATCATATTAACATTTGGTATAGCTCATATATGACCAATTTTATGTGCATATATATTACTGTTTTAAACTATTGTTTCTATAAACAAACAAAAAATCTGGTTTTGATTCTATTTCTGGCTGCCACTAGCCTAGTAATGTATTTATTTATAGTTCAGTATATTGTCTTGGATACTCAACTGTTAGATGGAACAACTCTATAAATGTTGTACTTATTTTCCTGTGTTTTGACTTGGATATTCAACTGTTAGATGGAAGAACTATAAATGTTCTATTTATTTTCCAGTGTTTTGACTTGGATATTCAACTGTTAGATGGAACAACTATAAATGTTGTATTTATTTTCCAGTGTTTTGGCTTGGACACTCAACTGTTAGATGGAACAACTATAAATGTTGTATTTATTTTCCAGTGTTTTGACTTGGATATTCAACTGTTAGATGTAACAACTATAAATGTTGTATTTATTTTCCAGTGTTTTGGCTTGGATATTCAACTGTTAGATGTAACAACTATAAATGTTGTATTTATTTTCCAGTGTTTTGGCTTGGACACTCAACTGCTGGCAGGTACAGGTCTAGCAATGCTGCTCAACACTGCACCAAACCCTGCTGTTTCTGTTACAGAATTCTGGACCATACACCAAGCTCTCACAGAAGGTTTAAATTTTTAACCTTTAGACTACTAAATTAATATTTACAAATGTCAGGTTGAGAGGGGCTACTAGAACTAGTAAAATTTCAAAACAGTCATTGCAATACATGAAGTCAAGTCAGTCTTGTTTAACATCTGTGTTCAGAACTAAGCTGTTACAGCAGACGCCTGTTTCAGGTGCCATTTATGACCTACACCATCAGTCTGTGTCAGTCATCTTTAGTTAGTTGTCCATGGTGCAATAATGCAGAGTTTGAGATCTAGAGGAAGCAGAATTAATCATGATAGTAGCCAGCTGAACCAGGGTCATATTCGTTGTTTGATATTGAGGTGGGGGGTGGGCTCACTTATTTATGTGGCCAAAAATAATTACCTAAAAATAGTAAACAAAAATATCAGTTTTTGAATTGGGTCTATTCATGAGTTAAATATCCATCTGCAGTGAATTCATTTATGTGATTTAAAACTATCAATCTTATTAATTGTTTATAATAAAAAACATTAATGTGCTCTAGTGGCATCATTAAATAAATCAAACTTTACTTTTTTAATATGTAGATTTTTTCCTTTTTATTTGTGACAGGAAACTTTGGGAAGATATCTGTTGGTCAGTTGAATCTAGATTATCAATCAACAACAACAGATAATTCGTCAACAAGTTTGTTTGGTAAACTTGCTTTTGTTAGAGGAGAAATAGTCTGTGGTTCAATTGACGTTCTTCTCTATCAAGAAAACTCTGGACCAAGAGGAGACAATATTGCACAAACAAAGATAGATAACTCTTTACTTCTGCACTTATTTCCACTAGTATGTAAATTTTGTGATGGTCCTCTTGACCTACATTATCAGGCATTCCAGTTACTTTCTGATTGGTTCAGATCCCTTTTACGGGTAATATCAAAATTAAAACTGGAGCCTGTTATGGATAAAGATTCTGTTATTTTAAATGAGACGATGAAAAGAATTTGGCTCAACTGGGACAGTCCCGTGGATGGGGTTGCGCAGTATGTATGTGAGACATTTTCTCAGCTTGTGAAGATTTGGCATAATGAGGTTCAGTGTGGAATCAGTGATAATGCAGCATTTGCAGAAAACCTGTTAAAACGGTTGTTGGAGATTCCGTGGTACGTCCGAGGGAAATATAAACTCTTGTGTATTCTTCTGCCTTATGAAGATTGTGAGAAGGTATGTTTTATCTATCCAGTACAGGACTCGAAGTTAAGAATTTGTAACCCAGAGCAATTTTAAAATGTTTAGCATTGAGTGAAAGACTCCGACGGCAATTTGGATTCAACCTATGGCCATTTTTTTTTAAAACTTCTAAAACATTGCAAAAAATATAAATAACAAGTTATTTTACCAGTTGTCAAAATATGCCACAGGTGAAGCACCTTGCCTATGGTATTTTATACAAAACGAGTAGGAATTGCTGCTGTTAAGTTCGAGGCCTAAAGTATGCCTGCTATACAGTTATGTCTATATCCACTTACATATTTCTCTTATATTTGTTTGTCATTGTATTTCTCAAATCTGCAAGAATATTTTATTTATGATTATTTTTTTAAAAGCTATATTTCATGAATTTTTTATAATTTCACAGAGGTTTTAATAGTTTTAGTTCAATGAAAAATATAATTATCATTTTACTAATTACAGTTGAATTGAAAATTCTTGAATAAGATTGACCGTCACTTTAAAAAAAAAGAATTAACATTTGAAATAATGTTTTTTAATTAAAAAAATCTTAATTATTCTAAAACTAGTTATTTACTTGTCAAAATGAAAAAAAAAGTATTTTTAATGCATATAATGCATATATAAAAGTACATGAATTACAAATTTTAAATATGGTTAACTAAAATTAATGACAATGTAGATAATATGACTTTAAAATTACATATCTTCTTTTGTATGATGATTTGTATTTTATTTAGATTTTGTCAAACAACCCACAAATAAAGGATCACCTTCTTTTATGCATGGGATCCACCTCATTAGCTTCTGTGGCTTCAGATGTTTACAAGACGTTTTTATATCAACTCAGGTACGTTTAATTCTTCTTGTTTTAATTAACGTTCCTGGAGCTAAATGATCACATTGTGGGCTCAAACTTAAGAATTTGTAACCCATGTGAATTTTGAAATTCTTTGGATGTGTGTGAAAGACTTACTGACAGCAATTTTGATTCAACTTATGACAATTTGTTAAAACTTATTTTTTGCAACAAATAAACATAACAGAAAAGTTATTTTTCTGGGTAACAAAACAAGAAAAGATGAAAGGAGGGGCGTGGGCAGAACACTGAAAGTGGCCAAAAATAACCACTTGTGAAGGACCTCACCTACCGCAAGTTATAGAACACCACTGTTAAGTTCAAGCCCTACATTGGGTGTGGGATGAGGTTGTGGTGCACTGGTGTTGCCAGGATTTTGAATTGAGGTTGGGCAATCACTTTTTTTTTTGTATTGTAATTGTTTGACCTATCACTGTATTGTATTTTTTATTATGAAGAAAAACATTTCTGTTATTACTATTAGGGTGGTGTATCTTCCTCATTTCCTTGTTTTTATTTTTTAGAAAATGTGAGAAGGATGAAGACAAACTGATTGAGAAATGGAAGAACCTCTGGATGGATACAGTTCTGACTGGCTTGCTGAGTGATGACGTGTGAGTTATATAAAGTAAAGTTTGTTTTGTTTAACAATGCCACTGGAACACATTGATTTTTATCATCATCGGTTATTGGACGTCATTCATATGGTCATTTTGACACACATTTT
>JAUTWP010153039.1:0-11171 GCA_033042655.1 Cyathermia naticoides
ACATACACATACACATACACATACACATACACATACACATACACATGTACATACGTACATACGTACATACGTACATACGTACACACGTACACACGTACATACGTACAAACGTACATACGCACATACGTACATACGTACTCATACACACATTCACACATACATACATACACACATACACATACACACACACACACACATACACGTACACACAGACGCCTCACCAATAGTTAAAACTTGTTTTTCTTACTAAAAATATTTTGTTTTCAGAATTTTAGAATATGTTATGTAAATATTATACGAAAGTGTAATATCGTAACAAACTACTATAGGGTCAATATTTAGCTGGAAAAATGTTTGAATAATATTTTAATTTAGGTTAATTTAGATTTTTGTTTTTAACGTGTATAATGAGTTTACAATTGTTTGGGTAAAACACCTTGACAGCAAATTACTCCTGCTTATGTCACTAGAAAAATCGAGAAAATCTATTTAGAGGGGTGTGTGGGGGTGGGGGTGATCAAATGACGAGCCTAAGTGCCACAAACGTTCCCTAAAATATTTTCAACGTAAACAATTGAAAATCGCCAAATTTAGGGAGCCACTGGTCACCACTGAGACAACGTAAGTTCAGCTTTCATGAACACCTAGAATCTTTACTGTTTAACATTGATTAAATATATGTTTCGTTTTTCACATTAAATTTTGGTTAAGGTAAAGCTTGTTTTATCTAACTACACCATTAGAGCACATTGATTGCTGTTTAATCATCGGATGTCAAAATGTAAAAGTTTGTTTTAAAATATCTAGAGGAATTTGTTTTTAATTATCGGCTATTGGAGGTCGAACATATAGTCACATATGGAATTTGATTGATTCAGAGATTATAATTATTTAAAATAAATCTGTTTGAATACATCACCCTCTTAATAACTTTATAGACAGTGATGATTCTGAGAGATTCCAAACATGCGATATTCTACACATACTTCTCCAGAATTATGACATTTCTGTATAGACTACTGCGTGCCTGTCACGTGGTTTCACTTTGACGTCATACTGGCATTGTTTAGTGTGATATGATCGTAATGATAAATTAATGTTTATGTGACAATGATCGCAATCATGTGGTCAGATTGCTGGGACACCTGTTGTTAGCAATATAACTGTCAATGTTAACAGTTTCTGCGGGTCATAGGCTGCGTCCATTGGGAGCGTGCTTGGACAGTTATCTGATGGAATCACGTAAATACATGTTCACGCTTCTGTTCTTGCTCGTGCAGTTGCTGCGTCTGCTATAACAGCCTGTTTCTGAATGTAGACGTTAAACAACAAGATCTGACCTCAGTTGCTGCGTACTGTGTAGGGCATCCGGTTATTCCAGAGGTCGTGCCCACGAGGAGCGTGCTTGAACACCTATGGTGATGTAAGCGTATTAAAACTATTTCTAGTCCCTTTACTGCAGATACTACTTCAACTTTTATTTCACACCGGTGGCGTACTAGGAATTTTGAAATATCCATTGCTCTTTATGATAAAGAGTAGCCTAGTTGGTGATAACAGGTTTCATCTGAAGATCAATTAATCGCATAGAGTGTACGGTTTACTCCCATTTGGTCGAACTCCCATTTGGTCGAAGTTCCATTTAGTCGAAGTGTTAAACGGATGAGAGAATCACAAAATGTTACTTGCTTTTTACCAAATGGGACGACATCGAGTATACCATATGTTTGACATCTAATAACCACTGATTAAAAAATAATGTGCTGGGTGTCGTTAAATAAACATTCCTTTCGTTCTTGAATTCATCATGGTTGAAAACACATTGCAATATAAACAGTGATATTTGAGACATAAATAGTGTAAGTGAAGGTATACACGTTCTTGAAATAAAAAGTATTGAAGATATTACAATGTTGTATAGAAAGTGATAGGATCACAAACGATATATACAGTTCTTGAATCTATTATAATAATTATGTCTTAAAGGCAATATGACACATAGAGCTGTCGTAAGACATTGGAATAAACCAAGGGACGGGCGCATTCTTCGTTATGGAGTATAAATTGTATATTATTTAAGAATTTCACGGTCTGTTACGTAGACAATAAAATGACGTGAAACTTTGGCTTATGAGACGGGAATCTTACTGACTTTCACGTAGACAATACAATGACGTCAAATCTTTGCGTATTACAACAGATTTGCATACGCTTCATTGTGATAATTACATTATTGTATAGACAATAAAATGACGTGAAACACAACGTTATATAATTATAATAATTACTGTTAGGTAGACAATAAAATGACGTGAAACGTTGTCATATTACACGAGACAGACTACGTTGTATAATTGTAATAATTACTCTCATGTAGACTATAAAATGACGTGAAACACTATGTCATATAATTGTAATAATTACTGTCAGACCATAAAATGACGTGAAAGGTTGTCATATTACAAGAGACTGACACACACTACGTCATATAATTATAATAATTACTGTCACTTAGACTATAAAATGGCTTGAAACGTTATATTACAAGAGATACACAACGTTATACAATTGTAATAATTACACTGTCATGTAGACAATAAAATACGTGAAAAGTTGTCGTACAACAAGGGACGGGTGTACACTACGTTGTATGATAGTAATAATTACTGTCATATTACGTTGGCATATTACAAGAGACGGGTGTACACTACGTTGTATAAGTGTGAGAATTTTACCGACTGAACTGCTGAGTGACTGGAAGAAACGGTGTCATATTACAAGAAACACACTACGTTATATAATTGTAATAATTATACTGTCATATAGACTATAAAATGACGCGAAACACACTACGTTATATAATTGTAATACTTACTGTCATGTAGACTATAAAATGACGCGAAACACACTACGTTATATAATTGTAATAATTACTGTCATGTAGACTATAAAATGACGCGAAACACACTACGTTATATAATTGTAATAATTACTGTCATATAGACTATAAAATGACGCGAAACACACTACGTTATATAATTGTAATAATTACACTGTGATATAGACTATAAAATGACGTGACACACTACGTTATATAATTGTAATAATTATGCTATCATATAGACTATAAAATGACGTGACACACTACGTTATATAATTGTAATAATTATACTATCATATAACTATAAAATGACGTGACACACTACGTTATATAATTGTAATAATTATACTATCATATAGACTATAAAATGACGTGAAACACTAAGTTATATAATTGTAATAATTACACTGTGATATAGACAATAAAATGACCTGAAACACACTACGTTATATAATTGTAATAATTATGTCATGTAGACCATAAAATGACGTGAAACACACATCGTTATATAATTGTAATAATTACTGTCATATTACGTTGCATACTAGTATTACAAGAGACGGGTGTACACCACGTTGTATAAGTGTGGGAATTTCACCGACTGAACTGCTGAGTGACTGGAAGTAACAACTGCAGACTGTGTCACTGATAAGCAAAGGAAGATGTATGTACGTGGTGGCTAGCACAGAAAGATATATATACCTATGTTGTACATAATTAAACACATCCCTGTGTTTGGCCTGCGTGTTCGTGAGAAGGGGGCACAGTTGCTCCAAGATGTCGTCAGGTATCGCCGAATCCATCTTTACACCATGTTTGTTCGTGTAGCGCAACACATTTCTTTCAAACTGCAACCCAACGCCACTTAAATTTATTTATATTGGTGTAGTCAATAAATTACCTCTAATGTGTTTTCTTTATCTTGCATTGAAAGACTAATGTAACGCTGTATAGACTATTATAGCAAAATGTCACTCATACACATTGTAAATTACATCACAAATACACCCTCATCAAAAATAAAAATAATAAAATAAAATAGCAACGTTCTGGATGCGGTGGATTTTCCTGTCATGGACGCGGTGGATGGATAAAACCACAAACTGCGCCCGGGAGAGGCGTCTGCTATAACAGCTTGGCTCTGAAAGTAGACGTTAAACATGTCCCGTTCCGTCCTGTCCCGTCCAATAGCAACACCATTCCTTCATCGAAATGACTCCCTCGATCCCAACCAGACAAATTAACAAAAGCATCAATTAAAACGATCCATTAGAAAAGCCAACATAGACGAAAAGACTTTATTAATTGAATTATCTTATAAAACGGAGAAAGTCTTAAATAATGTTTTATTGTTTTATGTTTATAAATTATTCCACAAGGGTGGATTTCGTCAAACCAAATTAATCTTACTGACGACCATACTAAAAATGTATGTATAACCCTAGAGAAACCAGGCCACATTCTAGCATATAAAGTGCACACAGAAAACACAAAATCACGTGTTTTTGGAAATAATTATTACATTTGGGGTCGAATATAGCATGCGTTTAGTTACCGTGGGTCCCAAAATAGGTGGGGCCTCCGGGGATATAATTGTTACATTCCATTTTAAGTCATCATTGGTATCACTGACGTAAATATTATAATTATCTTATCCTTAAAACATGCTTTAATGTGTTGTTAGTTTTGATGTGACAGCCTTTTTATAACCCTGGTTGTGTATACACATTTTCATACTACACGTATAATAATAATTATTATAAACTCACACGTCTCAGATATAAGGGTGCTTGGCATAGTAGCATCTCAAATATAACTGCATGCCTACTCAAATGAAATAATATTTTATGACAACAACCAATGTATCACCAATGGCAAAACCTATTTACAGTATATTACTAATGGAAGACCTGCAACATCAAATGTTCTATTTAAAGTCCTGATCACTTTGGACATTGATAACTATACTTAGTCTTATTATTACTACTGTTATTTTTATTATGATTATTATAATCATTATAATCATCATCATAATAATAATTATTATTATCATCATGATCATCGTCATCATCATCATTATTATCATCATTATTAATAATAGTGTTGTTGTTATTATTATCATATTATCATTAATATCATCATCATCATTAGTATCATCATTATTAATATTGTTGTTGTTATTATTATTATTAATTCGTAACATATTTGTGTACTTGGGTGCTATATAACGTGTTATAACATTAGCTTGTAATTAGACTCGTTAGCGAATTGGTTGGAAAATAATATTGAACAAGGCAGCGGGAATTCAATTATTAATTTTTATTTAGAGACACGTGTGACATGTGTTTTTATTTTAATAAATCTTTACAAGGCTTTTTACGCTTCCTTCTTAAAAGAGAGACTCAGTTACAAAATTCGCCATAAACTTCCGGCAGGAGATATAACCTGATAATTGGCTGGGGATAGCCCATAATCGCAATTTAATCTTACCGACAAGTAGCGAAATCCCCCGTCTGAGTTGCGATGATTAAAACTTGTTGGTTTTCTATTTTCAAGCGGCATCTGCGTCTAATTGCCAACACACTGGTCGCAATTAGCTCTTCCCTGCGTAAAGTTACGTCAATCTTAATGCTTATGATTTTCCACGTCTGCACTCGTCTCTCGTCTGTTCGTCTGTACCCGCGTCTGCACCACAACACTCATACCATCTACGTAGAACTCAGAGACGTAATTCGGTCCACAGGCCACTGAAATATTTCCACTTCCACCCCCTTCCCCCACACACTGATGAACATGAGGGATAGGGGTGGTAGATATGGCATAACTTAGAGGAGAAAAGTAGAATTTCGTGCAGCATGTAAAAAGAAATGCTTTGAAAAAAAATCCACCCATGTAATTTTCCGCCCTAAGCCTGTGCTTTAACAGATGTATTAGAAAAATCTGTAGTCAATTTGTTAATTTGAGCAGTTCGCGAATGTAAAGAAATACTTTGTATATTCATATTGTGTTATGTTGTTGGATATCACAGGGCTAAATATTTTTTAAATTAATGTTCAAATTAACTGAATGGTCAACCCTATACCATACATGTTGATTGGTTATACTTATGTTCGTGCTTAGGTTCAATAAGGTTCAATCACGCTAGCATGGGCACACAGTTCAACTATTATAGATGTTAATGTTAGAAGAAGAGAGGTCCCCTCCCCCTACCTGTCTTAGACAGGGACTATGGGGGATCTCATAGTCCGTGGCCAAGACAGGCGTGCTTGAACACTTTTTAGTGATGTAAGCACGGTAAATATTTGGACTTGAAGAAGAGAGTAAACCCACTGCTGCCACATAGGCTACTATTACCGATAAGCAGCCAGTGATCTTTTATTTGCATTTTCCGTTGTTAAATCATTAATTACTGATCGGTGTAAATGGTATGCACCTTGCAGAGGACTCACTCTGGGTTGTAGCCGATATTGAGATTAAAAATCCCTTGCCTCGGCTGAGTTTCGATCTCAGTACCAACCAGCCTCAACTCCGATGGCTTAACCATTAATGTTAGTAGACGAGAGGAAACTTGCTACCGCCACACTCTGGCTACTCTTTTTTGACAGGCAGCAAGGGATCTTTTATATGCACTTTCCCACAGACAGGATAGCACAGCCATGGCCTTTGTCAAACCAGTTATGGAATCAAAGGTCGGTGTAAATGAATACACTTTCCCATTGAGCCTTGCTGAGCACTCACTTTGGCTTGGTGTCGATACCGAGGTTAAAAATCCCATGCCTCGGTTGAGATTCGATCCGATAGCTTAATCACTCGGACACGAAGGCCTGTTGTAACCACTGCACCACAGAGGCTGGTTATACCACACATGACCATCGTTTCGTGCCTTTTTGTGTACAAAACGGAAGCACTGCACCCCGGTTACACAACACCTGCCATATGGTGAAAAAGTAGAATTTGAGTTTATCTGTTTTTCTTCTGGAGTCTTTGTCTGCCTAACGCCACTTTGAAGTGTAGATGTTTTAATTCCGCTGTGAGACGCATGTCATCCAGAGTAGAGAGCTTTTATTCGTGTTTGCGTTAGAGTTTCCCTGCTCTGTAACGTAGCTGTTGCTATGATGAAACACGACGCCAATGTGTAGACATCTTCTTTTGAAGCCGACTGCCGTGTTCCAAATCCGATATATATACAGAGACTTGCACATTGAAAATAGGTAAATAACATCAAATACCTCATCAGCTCAATTTAAGACCCCACAACGATTTTTTTTCCTGTTGCTAAATGTTTTTGAATTTGAGAAGTTAACCAAAAAAACAAATAAACAACCACCCTACCAAAAACAAAACAAAAACTTAAATCAGCCAACAAAAAACATAAAAATTACCCACCACCAACAAAATGAATGAATACTGTCCATTATAAAATATAGAAAAATCCCAAAATATTAATAATGAATGAACCTCACTCAAGAGCAAATCCATAAAACTATTTTTTGTATGTGTTAGAAATGAAATATCCGCACTATTTCACAGAGCTCTATATTCGGCATAATAGAGAGAAACCATTAATAAAAATTACTTTAGGTACCACATTTGTATTGCACCTCTAAAACGTCCTAGCTCAGACCATGTCTTCCTTATTTGTTAAACATCATGTTCATACGTATGCATACATGTATGTGTGTAGTTGTATGTGTCATACATAATAGTATTAATAAATATTATGCAAAGACAAACTTACCCCTAACCTCCTCAACAATACATAGATAAACTACAATGTATTTGTTTAACGACAAAAATAAGATCCCAGCAAAATAATTAAGATAGGCTATTGGGTGTCATTCTGTGGAAAACATAAAATAAATCAGTATAAAGGTAAGTTCTGACTTACTATAATTATAATAAACACCATTATAAAATATATATACATCTGCTATGACAGCCTGGCTCTGAACGTAGACGTTAAACCACATGACACGACAATATATACACTCTCAACAATACAGGTGGAAACGTTAAATTCATAGACGTGTTTTCTTTTCCAAAGGACCTCTCATTTGGTATAGACATGTACAATGGCGGATCCTGAAACTCCATTGACGAGCCTAAGTGCCACAAAAATGGTTCCCAAAAATATTTTCAATGTAAAAAAATAGAAACATTTAGGGGGGCGGGTCACCGGGGGCCCCTAAATCCTTCACTGATGTAGTTTGGAAAATCGCTTAGAAATCGATCTGTTTATTGCTAGTATTGGAATTCAGTCACTGTGAGACCGGTTCCAGGGTGCGTTCAGAAAGGTGGAATCCCTCAGCGTGGGCTTGGGAAATGGGAAGACATTATGACCAGTTACACCATGTAAACATTCTTCATTCCACCTGACCATAATCCACATTTCCCTCCAATAAGTCCTCTTGAAAAAGACAGATTTAATTTTAAATGATTCCGACTACTGCCTTGTCGAATCAGCGTACACCTGTGCGTTCGTGTTCGTCTGCCGATTCCCGCCAAAAGCTATGTTCGTCTGTTACTTCACGTGTTCTGCTCACATCGCATCTCTCAGTCTAACCGCTGTCGTCTGCTCAACCCTCTCACGTTTGAATGCTTCTTGGACCACACAAGTTCGCTTGGAACGACATGCATGCCGTATCCAGATAGTTTCGCGCTCGGCGCTTCTTGTATTCTAGAGACGGCAAATCCGATCAAGATGTAGCCTGGAAATCAAAGAGGTGTTAGGGGTGGCCTGTCTAGTCCGCAAATATCTGCACCATCTTGTTCTTGTCTTGTTATGTTTTTCTTGTTGAGGGTGGAGGATTAGTCTCACAATGGGATAATCACTCGCAGTTTGAGATGTTGATAAAGATGTGGGAAATTTCAAATAGGGGTCATATTTGTTTATGGCAGAATGTTTCCGTCGACATGAGTGGAAATATTAAATACCATTTGATATGTCGTGAGACGCGCTTACGTAGGTCTACAAAGGTTTCTAACGTTCCTCTTCCCGGCTATCAAGTCCAAACATCAACCATTACGCGACCAAGTCATTCCCGAACTGTGATAAAACATGCAAAGCACATACGATTCAATTTCGTTGTTAATGCAGTTGGCTTCTTATATGTATTTGGTACCTGCATCCACATTGATTTCCCGTCCTGGGTAGGGTGTCCGGCAATGTCGGACATCGTACCCAGGAGGGGCGTGCTTGAACACTTATTCAGTCCAGTCCATTGACATTGCCTTTGTTAAACCTGCTATAGATCACTGGTTGTTAATACAACCTCCCCTAGTGTTAAACTATTGTTTAATTGATTAGTAACCATTTGTAATATCAAAACTTCAAACACTATGTAACAGCTCAGCTTCCTGAGTCGTCTAACCAGGACAGATGTTAATGTTAGTAAAAAAGAAGAGGACATCTGATGCTGACACACATATACTATTCCTATCAATAAAGAGCAAGTGATATTTTATATGCATTTTCCTACAGACATGTAGCCACATGATGATACTAACTTGTTTATAAAGTGTTTGAAAATACGTTTAACAGATACATTTATTCAAGAAAAAAATAACATAGACAATTCCCCTAAATGTAATATATATAAGTACTTAACAGATACCTTTTGTTTACAATATTATCTTAGAATCTCACTACCTTATTGTTACCATACCCTTATTTCAAAATTCCATGTATCATCTCACCAGTTGCTTAATGAGAAAGGAAGATATTATAATATTGAAAGATCAGAAAAAAAGTAAAATGTGTAGATATAGAAGACGAATTCCACATTATAAAATGTCCATTATATAAGGACAAGGACAAAAGTTTAACGTGCTTACATCACTAAAAAGTGTTCAAGCACGCTTTTATATAAAGATTTACCATGTATTTATATTAAAAATATTACTGGTTCAAGCCATCTATTTTTAAACGTTCAATTATTGTCTGTACAAAATAGAAAAGAATTATGTAACCTTAGTAAATTTTTGAAACATGCTTTATTTTTTAAATCTCAACATAATTAATTATTTTATTGTCCATCCTCCAATGCACGTTTTCTCACAGTATGTATGTTTGTAATTGTATGACTATGAGCCGTAAGGCTTAAAGCAAAAAATAAATTAAATGAAAACTTCAAACACCATAATCATTTACAAAATAGTATCTCTGTATACAGCAATGTCCAAAGTACGTATAATTTTATGTTATTATATATTAATTAGATTAATATCAAACGCAATAGATTTCCATTTATAGTTTGAAACAACAAACATGTTTTGTAAATTTACTAATTTCAACAATACACAAGTTTATAAAGTGAACAAATCAGAATACAGAAGCACGAGCACACCTGAAAATGGCAAACTTGTAAGAAAACATTTCTGAAAAACATAGCGAACAAAATATGGCAACAATTTTATATGTTTACAATACTACCTGATGTATTATGATTGCAAATGTTTATTAAATTTAGATTTTTTTCCTTTATTTTATTTTCTTCATTGCTGCTCTATTTGAATTTAATTTATCTTGTGATAGTTTTTATTAATAATACACGTAGTTAGTTGAACACACGATTTAATGTTTTATTTATCTTGTGATAGTTTTTATTAATAATACACGTAGTTTGTTGAACACACGATTTAATGTTTTATTTATCTTGTGATAGTTTTTATTAATAATACACGTAGTTAGTTGAACACACGATTTAATGTTTTATTTATAGTGTTTAATATTGGACAATTTGTTTTATGACAAAGTAAACAATGACAAAGCAAACACTATTTTTACCAAAATTATGAATAATTTTATATTACTGTATTAAATGACGAAATGTCAGTAATCTTTACTTTCGCGAATTTAAAAAGAACTCGTAACAAATAATAAATAAATACAATTTTAGAACAAACCAAAAATTAAAAAAATAATTAACTAGTAATTGAAAAAGATATTTCGTTCAACCACCAGTGATTAAAAAACAATCAATGTGCTCTGGTGGCGTCGTTAAATACAATAAATGTTTTATTAAAATATATATATATCACGTAATACTGGTGCGGAATATTTTGAAAATAGAAATTCTGGATGAATTATTGCTATGGAAGAATTTGAAATTCTGTAATAGTGTTTACAACTGTTAGATTTGTATGTTCCATCTGCTTGGTTTGAAATGGTCGGATCGATCCTTCTCAGTGGACCCAGCTGCAGTATGGGCTAATTTCCGTTCCAACCAGTGGTCCACAACTGGTTCATCAAAGGCCGTGGTATGTAATGTTCTGTCTATGGAAAAGTGCA